>JACMIF010001831.1:6764-21189 GCA_014805445.1 Diplogasteroides magnus | reverse complement strand
GTTGTATGGGAAAAATGCTAGGAAAACAGAAAATGCCAAAAGTGATCAACAGATCCGGTCTTCGATTTTGCCGAAATGTGGCTCATTCTGCAGCATTTTTCAAGGCGCATCTTTTGGCTTTGTCAAATATCATGGGAAATCACTCCCTCGAATTCTACAGCGATATTAAAATTGTATTTACATAAATTTGCATAACAATGAAATATTTCAATATTTTTCCATAATCTCCACTTCAAGACGAGTCGATTGGTATACTTAATTATGAGATTTGACAAGATCTATCATGACTTATGATTTTTCAAAGATTTTTCAGCCAAACCTTGGCATGCTGCAGCATGCTGCAAAAACTTTTCTGGCTGCTCAAATTTGGCAAGCAGTCGTCTATTGCGATGTACCGGCGACCCTGAAATTTTCATCTGGATCGGAGTCTATGATTTTTTCCTAACACCCCTCAGAACTTTATGGTCGAATCGTAGGCGACTGGCCTCATATTTACTTAGGTGCTGCTACACAAATGTTTGTGTTGTGTAGCTGGCTGTCCGTTCAAACAGGTAAAATAATATCTAAAGACGTCCAAGCCCTACTAATAACCGCACTAAGCTAACCTACATAGATACTTGAGTCCTTTGATCAGGAGAAAGACAATGGCGCCACGAACATGTGTTAACAATTGTAATAAACGAAATGTACACTTGCCCCGAAAACTGATCATTAAAAAGATTCCAAAATTCGAATTTGAAGTTAATTCCTTTTCACGATTTCTTGTTTTCACAACACTGCAGTAACGCTTTTTTGAATTAGTCATTTATCGAATATCCCATTTGAAACTTGGGCTTAGCCCATCGGACATAATATACCAGTAACGAAATAGGCTTATTTTATGGAAACAAGTTGCGAAACAATGAAGACCAGAGTTGAATTGAGAGTAGCAAATATTTGGCGTTCACTGTTTTTAGGCAGTAGAAAACAATTTAAATATTCTCAGCGAAAAATCCCTGATCAAAATGAATGGAATATCTACGGCAAGAAAGGTAAAACTAACTAGAAACAACCGAAAATACCCAAAACATAGATACTAAGCCTTACATTACAAGAGTAATGTGTGGCAGTATTGATTTACTCGTAACAAATCGATAACTCGTATATTGTTCAAAGGCTCGTTGCAATCAAGCATGCACATAAAAGTATTGATTGAATGGAATTGGTTCCCGACGAGAAGATCTGAGATTACGGTAGCTGAGATTCCCTCCTGGTCAGGCGCAGGCTCATGTGCTGTGTGCAGTGTTGATCGCGGTCAGCGGATGAACTCTGAATTTGAATTCGCTGTCTCTCAACTGGAATTGGGTATACTGTAGTTTTTTAATGTCTCTGTTTCTCGAGTGGAAAGCCGGGTTACGGTATCTCACCCGCTTGCTGCCCGACACATTGGCTGAAGACGACGCTCTTCGTAGTCTCTCACACTCGGCCAGTCCGTTTCTCATGTTGTAATTCGTGGAGATCGATCTAAATCGGCCTGGATTTAAATCCTCGAATATTTTATAAATCGGCCACATTTCAAGACAAATCACCAACAAAGAGGGAGTGGACTGTCAATAAAGGACGAGGACACCCCATTTATAGAGAGAGAGAGAGGATGGTCGCAAAGGCAGGCTGAATTTCTAATGACGAGGTTTAAAAGCAGGCCGCATTTAACCAAGATAGAAGAAAGAAGTTGGTCCCGGGTGCTCATTTTTTGCATTTCATCGAATTCTTGCACGTGGACAAGCAATGATTAGTGGACAAGGACTCAAACATAAACGTGCAAGAGATGATTGGTTGACTGACTAAACACACCATGGTTATGTTTCACAGAGGGTATACCGGAAGAATTCGGGGCGCCGAATTCTATCGCAAACTGACTTTTGATACGGTAGAGTTTGAATTTGAAAAATAGTGAATAAGAATCAATTTGAAATTGTGCTTTCATAGAGATGTCAGTTCCTAGCTCTCAATGTTATCTGCACTATCTATTAGCCCATTTCAGTATAAAAATGAGAGTAAAGCTCAATTGAAGGAGATATCTTGTATAAAATCAGTTTGCAATAGTCGGAGCCCCGGAGTGTACCTTTAAAGGAGCCACAAAGGGATATTTATTTGCATGCACTTTCGGGTTCACTTCTCTCCATTCCCCCACTTTCTCGTCGTCAGAGCGGTCTACTCTGACAACGAGAGAGTAAGGGAATTGGAGAGAAGTGATCCCGAAAGTGCATGAAAATAAATCTCCCTTTGTGGCTCCTTTAAATGCAAATGTTAATGCGAGCCATGCTTCCTTTTAACTGCAGTGCACGAGTGAAAAAATGAGAATTGCTCAGCTCGTTTGAGTTCTTCAAATCGTTTTCTCTAGGTGGTGATACCATCGTTATGGTGCAAATGTTCATTCCGTCATCACTTTCAGACTCTACGCTCAAGCACAGCATTGTGCCACATGCAAGAACAAATCGGTCGAAGAACTTATATAATGTTCGTGTTGCATATTTTTCTGACACAAAAACACGAAAAATGCTCGAAAATTGAGTTCTAATGTATTATAGTTTGCGTGTTGCATGAACACCGTCAGTGTCTTTTTCCCCTCTTCAAACCCCTTTGTCTCTCGCGGCATTTCTACCGTACATTGAATTGAATAGTCAGGGCTTTCGCGGCGGGAGACTAAACCTCAATTGTGGTGTAGTATTGTGGTGTGCCGAGTGCGTTTTCGTTCTTGCATGTGGAAACCCCTTTTCATAATACTGTGCAGGAAGTTAAAATCATGCAATGACAGAGGGCGTTTTCAGGACAAACACACATTTGCCGTCATTCCTCTTTCCTTTCCTTTTGAAAAAAACACTCTCTCGCGGAGAGGTCCTGTCAGGACATTCTACAGTACTCAGAGGAATGCTGGCAAGTTGCCAACTCTCAATGAGAACCAAACCACTTGCATTTTCTTCGCAGTTGAAGCGCTCGCCACACACGAAGCCATGCGGTGATGGGGGCCGCGAGACGGATTGGCCTATTAAGTTTTGGCACGATGCCAAACAATTCCCAGGCACGATAAGCGACGATTGCGGGTTAGTGACAGCTGTACTTACAGTAACCGGATCCGAGACGCTAGTCCGGCTAAAATGAGGAGAACGTGGATAGTGTGCAATTATAGGTAATAACTCCATGGACATTTGCGCAATAATGATGAAATCTGACGATGACACTATTATGGCGCAAATGCTCAAGTGGCAGTTGTATTTCACCCAAATCAAGCAATTTTTGAGCCGATACCTTCGTGAAATTACGACAAATTGTTTGATTTAGGTAAGATGTGCACAGTTTTTGGCGTGAGTGGAGAAGAAGCGGAAACTTAGTATTTGTGTGCGGATACCGTAATCATACTGCAGATTACAGTATCTAAATGTGGAATACAACAGCGATACGAATGATGATAAATAATAGTGAAACTACTGTGCAAATGCTGTTATTTTCTACGAAGTGTCAATCCGGAAATTGCTCTTTTTTCTATGGAAAGAATATAAGAACTGCCAATCCAGCGAATCTTTTCTTTATTTATTAATATCACTGATCAGCAGCAACAGTTCTAAACCATGACATTATATTGATTTTAACTATGAAATATGGTTAAGATTCAGGAATGCTGAAGCTATCCTAATCAACTTGCAAAATGTCATGTTCATCAATGTGCATTGATTGATTCAGGAAAATTCCAGAATGACTATTCGTACCTGTTGAGATTCACTTTTTGTCCTCCTTCTTGGTTGTTCGGGTATGCGTTGCCGTTCACAGGAACGTACACCTGAAACATTTTTAATATTCTACTAACAAATTCGACTGAATTGGATATCCGATTTGTCGTATCTTTTAAAGATTTCGTGAAACGCATCGTCAGCTCGATTTGATTCGTAATCACAGGAGAAAAAGAATAATATTCGCTTCGTGAGTATGTTTTACAAGCCCAAATCAATTCTCTCACTTCTTACTTCCTTGCAAAAGATCAGGGGAAAGGGCGTGTGAGTGGTATTTGACTCAGACCGTGAAGTTCGTTTCCCATCGAAAATTAGGAAGGACATGACGGAAAACATTCACGCTCAACCATCTATGTACTTCCTTGTCTATAGACTAAATATATCCTAGACCGTGTAAAATCAGCGCAGTCACACGGAAAGATCGGCGAAGAGGAAAATTCGTAATTTGATTGACGCACTTGGAAAGACGGAAGGATAAGGCTATGGCCCGAGTGAAAGATAGGAGCGCCATGAACATTTGCGCCACAATTGTTAGATGGGCGACTATTCAATCCCCGGAAATAACAACATTTAGCAAAGATCGAAGATAAAAAAATACCTTCTGGAAATTTTTCCTCATCGCTCTTTTACTGCTGAACATTGCCAGCATCGCCGTGCGGAACTTCTTGTTCATGAAGCAGTACGTGATTGGATTGGTGCACGAGGACATGTACCTGAAAGTTTGTAGTTTGATCTTTGATCTTTGATCTTTGGTCTTTGGTCTTTGATCTTTATAATCTCAACCCACATGAATATCAACAGGAACGTGTTGATGTCGGCGTTCCATACGGAGAAGGCCTAAATATTCAATTTCATTTTTAATTATTATTTTGTTGGTGTCTGTATTTGTAGTTTTGGTGGCAGTGTGACTATGAATTGTGGTTGTAGCGCATTGGAAATTGTCTAAGCAAGCTAAAATATAGTCTGATACGTACTTTAGGTCACGATTGACTGTTCTAATACTACCGTAACCCTACGCCGAGTCCGATCGGGTCAACCCACCTCCGTCGTGTCACCAGCCATAAGCAGCAGCCACCAAATGTACGAGGGCGTCCAGCAGAGGAAGAAGATGACAACGATCACCAGGAGCATTCTGGACATTTGCGCCGTTATGGTGATAGAGATATTTATTTACGCTATAATTCACTAATGGATGCTTGCGCCGTTATAGTGCATCGAAAAATAATGAATTATTTAGAAATGGTTCGCAATCAGGTTATATCTATTTTTTTTCAAAAGAAAACCTTCAAATATGCTTCAAGGGTTCTTAATAATGTGCAGAATTACAATGAATCAGTTATGTCATACTGGACGAGCAAAAATAAATATTGTACCTGATGACCCTCTGCTTGGCAATGGCAGACTTTGCCGTGTGCGTCGATCGAATGCCCGGTTGCAGGGGAGCGTTGCTGAATCGAAGAATTGGACGGGGCGAAATGACTGTACGAAAGGCGATGTGGACATTTGCATCACAATGGTGGTAATGGTCGTTTTGGCATATTACGGGCTAAGAATAACTAGGAAGCATATATGTAAAGCTATTTCTGGAGCACAAACGGAGCATACTCGCATTGACTGGCAAATATTACTGCTAGGCAATGTTTTCTACGGAACGACAGTAGACACATGTTGGGATGCCGCTACCAGGTTTACATAGTATGATAATAAACTTACGAGCGTTAGAGGTTGTTATTTAAGCTCAGGTTATTGCTTGAAGTTGCAACTATTCAACATCTTCGCTACCAAATAGAGTTGACAGTTTGAGTGCGATTTCGGTTATGTTTCACTGATTATATATCCCGAAATATGTAGCTTTCGTGAAACATAACCAATTTCACACACTGACTGCCAACACCACTACCAAACAATAGCATTACTCACGACACAATGCTGTTGCGGACGTTGGACAACTTGGCTGACAATTTGTTGACGATCGACGGTTTCCGCGAGAAGCACTCAGCCTCTGTGATCAGACCGCCCGAGTCTGCAATTAAAGGGATTTTTATTCACTTTATTCATCTATTATTTAGTTACCGATTCGATCGACCATTAATTTGACAACTATTGCATCCTCAAATACCGTCGGTGTTGCATATTTAAAGTTTAGCTTCATGGTTTTTGTAACAGAACAACTATTATATATTTTTTTTATAAAATAACAACTTACTCTCCCTTGTGATGCTCGTATTGACTGTTTCCACCGCCGCGATATCCATTCTGATTCCGGATCGGAGAGTGGTTATGACCTGAATGAACATGTTACAGTACTTGATACTGTACTTCGCATTTCCTACTGTAGCGGGAAGGTGAATAATTGCAGAAAATTTGCATAAAAACGTCGTAAAGCTTTCCGTTTTCTTTACTCCATACTGTAACTACTTGCTACTTTACTCACGGCGTAGCCATTAACTTGTCAAATGAAGTGAAAATGAGTACCTTTCCATATAGGAATGTCATCATGAAGAGCGGAATGACGAGTAGGATGACAGTCATGTAAATCTTAATATGCGTCCTTTAGATTATGTGTTTCCGTCCTGAACTTCAAGTCCCTTTTCGTTGATAAGATTTGTATTTCAACTAAAAATCGCTAACATTTGTCTTTCAAAAGTATGTTTGACCTAGCCAATATAATTGTTGTGGTCTGTCTCATTCAATGATGATCGTATGCATTCGAAAATATCATATTCATTCAATCTTTGTCCAAGCGCATTCAATAACATACAAAATAGCACGATACCTGATAGTACAGCATGATAGCCGGTTTGAACGCCGGTGCACACGTGATGCCTCCATTGTCGTCATACGGAACCTGGAAGGAATATGTTTCACCCATCATTTTATATTCATGCGTTTTTACACAAAAATACGACTAACCTGCTTGTAGAGGAATGAAATGGGAATGTTGGACACGATGGCGATCACCCACACGAGTGTTATCATGAAGTAGGCATGACGTCTGAAACGGACTCGTAAAATCGCTATTTAAAAAAATCATGATTTCAAGTATGTTCCAAGGTATGATGCGATGATTGTATCATTTGTAATAGTCTCTTTGTTTCTTGTATAAGATTGAATATCATCTTTTTTTTCGCTTTTACATGGAATTTTTATATAATTATCCAAATCCGCAATACTATGGCATTTTTCCTCACTTAGTAATTTTTAAAAAATAAATTTTAAATTATGACCTGGTCTGCCATATCCTCGAGTGCAGTGGCCTGCATATGGCAAAGTATCTCTCGAATGCGATCACAGCAAGAGTATAGGCTGAGGCAGTGACGACCATCGCTGAAAAGGGGCTGCTGAGTTTTCATTTCTCTTCATTGGACGGTTTTCAGTATGTAGCAAATCGGGCGTCGCTCATTCAGATAGACGACCGCTCGGAAAAGATTTGGGAGTTTATGAATAAGATGGGAGCGCCATGACCATTTGCAAGAAGCAAGCTCGTGTCGGTTACGAACTCTGTGTGGATAATTGTTTTCCCAAGCAGGAAGAAACAATAGCAAATATCAAGCAATTTGTATTTTTTCCTTAGTTATATTGCCCTTCATGTCTATGAATTCAAAGTCCGTACCACATTTGGCTTGCAATTGTAACCCAATCACCGACCACTTCACCTTCTTGCTATTTCTGTGAAATTAGCAGAAAGTGCATGACCACTTGACTTTGGATGGAGAAATCTAATATTTCAAAACACTTATGGCATCCTTGGTGCCCTAGAATTGTCGGCGAGTGACTGTCCCAGTAACAGGGCCAAAGTCCCTCGTGTACTTACTAAACAGGCGGATTTCTAAAGGAGATTCGCGTCTCCTCGTGAGAGACAAAACGTTGCGGGCGATTAGCCTTTTCTCCTTCCTCTGTAGTAGACTAAAGACGCGGAAGTAGGAAATTGTTTGTCTCGGACAACAAAATCGTCAACGTTTGCGCCATAATAATTAATTGATAGGGTCTATCGGAGCTAAAGTGCATCACATTTGCACCTTTTTAAGTATCCATTTCACGTGCCGACCCCCATGGCAGACTAAGATTAAAGACAAGGAAGTGTGCAGAGCAAAGTGTTTTTCCGATGCTTTTCACAGACAACAGGGGGTCCGCTTTAAAATGTCATGTTTATTGTCAGTTTGAAGCAGGCTGCGGCCCAGAAAATGATTGATGGGTGATTGGTGAACGGCAACTATAGCTAGTTTAGTGTGGCAGGGAGGCTATTTCCGAGCACTATCAAGAACTGACTGATGGAGGATAAGTAAGGTCATCCGTTTCTGAAACACAACTTAAACACAGATAAGTGATGATCCCTATGATCCTAGTGTGTGGCTTTACGGCATTATAACATTGTTCTCGTAGAGAGAAGCTCGGTCCGGGAACCAGGAATATTGTGAGATTGATTTTCCTTTTAACAGGTTTCAGAAATTTTTGTATTCCCGGAGCAATAAAATCCTTCGCTTTGCCAAGACCAGTGGATTTCACGCGTGATACTTCGAGAATCACATGATCGATGGGTCGATCTCACTGGTCCAACGTCTCAATCGCAGTGTCGAATTCTAAGAGAGATAACGGATATCAGTGCAAGGCTGTCGAAACAGCTGTCCTGCCCTGTTTTGCACGTCAAGTTCGTCTGTCACTCGAACAAGAAAAGTCTAGTGATGTCAGAGAGGTCATGCGATGCTTCTTCTCAGTTGTGACACATTCGACGCATTACGTGTGAAGAGGGAAATGAGGCAGCATTACACGGAATGTTGTTGAATCCAATGAAGGAAAGGAAGTGACCGTTTCTTGACAATATTTTGATGTCTAATAGTCTTTATGAAACATATAATACTTATATATTATTCATCCAAATTGAACTGTTTCTATAACCTTCGCTATTGATTCTGGATAAGTTTCAACTGTAAGATATAGCATCAATTCTAGTCTAGACAATTCTAGTGAAGTCGGAGAGGTCAAACGATGCTTCTAGTTAGTTGTGACACATTCGACACCATACGGGAGAAGGAGGAAATGAGTCAGTAGTATAACAAGTGTTTCTGGATTGAATTTGAAGGATAGCATTACTCGACATTCTTTTGATGTCTAATATTCCTCGTGAAACATAGAAAGCGCGAATTTTTCTTCGTTCTGTGAGGGATTCGGATGGGTCCCACTTTCCAGCAAGTCATGCCGGATTGTCTGAATGCCATGCGATCCCCCAACAATTCTTCCCATCTCATCGGCAGCAACGCGGAAATGGACGAATGATTGGCTCAGTGAAGGGCCGATTGGAACAGGAGAAAGGGGAAGAAGGAGAAGGAAACTGATGACAAAAATGAGGATGAGCAGAGAAAAGACGAGTGAATTCACCCTATTTTTAGTCATCCTACCGCATTCCACGCCCGAATATGATATAATCAAATATTGATTATTTTTCGAGCCTATTAGAAAAGGAGAGTGGGAGTAGGAGAATAAATAGAGAGAAGAGGGTAATATAATCGCATTTCAAATTATGCTTATTCATCACATATGAAAACTCACGTTGCAAATATGCGAACAGCTTGCAGAGGACATCACTATCGATCCAGCACGACATTACTATCTGAAATAGTTCTGATTCTCACACGGAAATTTCGGATACGGATCGTAACAGAACTATCGATTGATAAACAGCGAGTGATTCTAGCTCGTACATCGAATTTCTCGATACGATAAGCGTTCAAAATATTGATTGAGAGCATCAGTCTAATCTTTTTATCACAGCAAATTGCCAGTTACTTTGGTCATCTAAGTATCGATTGATTTTATCGATTAATTACCGAGTAGAGCGTGGGCGGCATGCATACTGCTGACAGCATCATGTCCGATATGGCGAGATTCAGCAGATACGTGTTGGTGATGGAGCGCATTTGGCGTTGCTGAAATGTTTGCAGTTTAATTTTACCAAAAATCGCCCGTTTTGCTATTTTACTCTTCTTTGACTATTTATATTGTTAGATATTTTCGTTGTTCATCCTTCTTTCGGAGACATTTTACACAATTGTCTGGTGTGTTTGCTATTTTATTTTCTGCACGCACTCCTTTGCAATATCTGTCTATTTTTACGTGCAGACACACTGTCTCAGTCCTACACTAGTGGCACAATTATCTGATTGGCCTACGCGCAAAAACATATTGGGACACTAGACTCTTTCAGGAATTAATGGCATTGGACAAGAACGACAACACATGATGGGAGATAATATTGTGTATCGCGCTGTCGGAGCATAGTTATCAGAATCTAGAAATGTAGTCTCATGAACATCCCCGAACAGAGAATTGAGGATGTTCGTATATCCCTGAGTGGGAAAATTCTCCGCTTTCTCATGTTTTGTGGTCAGCAGGACCCTTGTTAGCCATGAAAAGAAGATGAGAATGCGAAGATGAACGCAGAAATTTGATTCACCAATTCAACCGCAACCCCCGAACACCACGTGTTTCCTGTGCGAAGTCATCCTCATATTTTTCAATATAACGAAGAACCGAACACAATTCAAAGACAACGACTTAGGCTGCCAAATTGGCTAGGTTTTTGGCATATGTTTCAATGCTACCATTGCTTTTTTCAATGCTTTCAATGTCTGTGAAACACAACCCATAAAATAGTAAAATCGATCCCCTTTTTCCAGCATCTTTCAACATTCCTCAAGGCAATTCTTCCCTATTTCGTAATCGTTGGTCGTACTCAACCTTTAAAGGAAGATACGCTCCGCATTATTAATATGGACAAGATTGTGGGAGAACGAATGGAGAAGGAATTTCAGGCCTATACGATGGTCGGTCCCACTATTTATAGATTTCCAGTGTCTTCACATATAAACAAAAGCGAGTTCAAATGTTCTCGAACATTCGGTCCCTCAAAGAAATAAACAGAAAATTCTTTCAACGTTCTCTGATGTGATTCGGACGTTTGGGTTTAGAGGAAAGGAAAAGAGGAACATGTCATTTGTCTCTCCATTCAAAAGCTATGCTGCTGGAAGTTCCGCATGAGTTTGCCGGACTTTGCAGTCCATGGAATCTTTTGAACTTCTCAGGAACATTGTTGGATATATGCCCTTGCAAATATCTCACTGAATATCGTTCTTCCCTAGTCCAAAAGAGCAACAATATCCGGTCCAAGCATGCACAACTTGTTGTCGACCCCTTCCATGCCCTGGGGCCAAAGATTCAGCCGGCTCAAAGTACTGTTTCCCACAGGATTCGGTATTTACTGGAGTAGGTACAGGACTATGCACTTTGTTATTCGATCGGACACTTGCTGGTCCATGAGAAATTTGAGTGCCATACTTTGGCTTCCATAACATTTCCGTTTCCTGTGGAAAATGAGCGGAGAATTGAGAAAAAGATCGTGAACAATATCCTTTCTGCTGGTCCTCCATGACGGGGAAACCATTATTTTCAGTTAGGAGTAGTTCTTGCAAAGCAACCTTCCGCCGACAAACCTAGAAACGAACCCAGTGATTCTAGATCAGCCCTCTCTGTGGCGTTGTCCCTATTACCGAGTTCGTCCCCGATTCTTCCGAACTCTACTCGCGAGACTAAAGACACACGCCGCGAACACAAATCATCATCGTGAGAATGGGCTCTTTCGCTCTCGCTTGGCCTTTTCGGCTGAGGGACATAGTCCCATGTTTGGCGGCATTTGCGGCAAAACCCCTAAGACAACAGCCACCATATTACCATAAGTCATGGTCTTTAAGTGTGACCGATTTCCAGGCATTTCTGGGGAATTTAATTCGTCCTTAGGGACATCATAACTTTGGAGTTCTTCAAGTTCCTCATTTCGTGCAGTGTAACAGTGCGCAGAGTCTCATGAGACTATGCATACTTCAAGTCTCTCACTATAATGTAGTGGACATGATAAAAGTGCATTTGAGCCAAGTAAACAAATTGACACTTGAGCCAGGAACTGAAGGCGCACATGTCCACTTCACCACTATGGCGCAAATGTCCATGGTGTTTCTAACTTTTACCCAAATGGAAACTTGATTTTCATGACGAGGCCTTGAGCCCTCTTGTGGATCAAATATCCATGGCGTTGTTATAAATTGTGTCTGAGCGTTAGAGCGATCCACCCAGACTATGGTTGGCAGATCTTTTTGCCTGGATGGGTGAGATTCTTCTTGCCATTTGCGAGTGGGCGTTATGGAAGGAACGCAACAGTTGTCTGGCCTCCTTTGAGAAATGAAGGAGAGGAGCACATCATGTGTCATGATATATCTACGCCAGGAAACTTCCGGCCCCTACCCGTGATTGAAGACTGACATTTTGACCTTTCGGGAGCACAGCAACTGCAGTTTCGCTCAACGTTCAAAATTGGCTTTAAACCGTGTCATTTGATGGTTATGCAACATCCTCAGTTCATAATGTTGTTCTACTAGGCGTTACTATTCTTTTGACCTCCTGTTGTGAAACTGCAAAATTGTATCTACTCATCATCATCATAAAGTAAACCCAGAAGATTTCGAACCCTAGCTCATCAAGATTTGGTCGTGTGTGTGATGTGTCATTTCCTTCCAGTACATGACACATCAGACAAGTGTGGAAGAAGAATCATCAAGAGATGGAGCGACAACTGCTGCACTTTGGAATCGAATGAAAAGTGCGATGCTTTTGTTCCTCGTCTAGAACAATCATCCGTTGTCCTATGAGATGGTCGATCATCTTCACACTCGAAGAACTTGAATTGGGTTTCGTTTCGGGTGCAAGAATGAAGGATACTATGGATTGTAGTTTGAGTATATGCTCGAGAATGTTCGAGGACGTTCGAGAACATTCCAGGACTTCGAAAACATTACAGGACTTCGAGAATGTTCCAGGACGTTCGAGAACATTCCAGGACTTCGAGAATGTTCCAGGACGTTCGAGAACATTCCAGGACTTCCTGAATGTTCCTTGACGTTCGAGAACATTCCCGAACCTCTAGAATGAAATATGCTGGATGAAGCGCAGCGCTGATTCTGGTAACCCATGAAGTAATCAATCTGCCAACTAAGAGTAAGTCTTGCACAAGAACAACTCATTCACCATCCAGTGTCCTAAAATGCTTGGAGTAGTTCCTCTATTGTCCTCCGACCGTTGCTCATCTTGAAAGTACACGAGGATTGTGTCCTCGACTCCAAGGGCAGGACTAAGACATAACGACAAAGGGGGACATCAGAAGCCTCGATTTATGCGTCCACATGGTCCCGTCTATTGTCCTCTTAGTAACTTCACCAGGGGGCGAGATGGCTCAGTGGTCTAGGGCGCCACATTTCATTCTGACAGCCCGTGTTCGAATCCCGCCCCTGCCCAACCAAGGCGCCATCCCTCCGCGGGTCGGGCAATTGGTAGCGGTGCCCGCGAACAAAGATCCCCTGGAGAAAACGCTTGGAACGCCAGGGTGTAACTCCTAATCGACTGGCCTAGCAGTCCACCGGCAGGACCACATCCCCTTATGGATTATCCCCCTGACCCCCGGAATAAAGACTTTTAAAGTAACTTCACATCTTCAGAGTGCATGAGGATTGTCTAGTCCTGGAATTCCCTGGAGTCCAGGGAGTTTCCTCGAGAACTGGGATTTCCCCCTCCAAAGTTCGTGAGCACACAATCAGTAATGTGTGTTTTCGGACCGAATTAGCCAAGTGTTCACGTGGCCGTGTGGTCCAAAACACGCGTGGGACTCTCCAAAGATAAAGTCATCATAGCTAATTTCGAAATTTCCATGATTCGTCGAGGATCGTGCATTTATGAAGATGGGAGTATGGTGATATTTTCGCTTTATTCAAATTCCCGAGCTGTGGTAGACAGATCTACATATCAAAATGTAACGGCGTGGGACGAAAATCCTTGTTTTCTTCTCTTCGATCTCAAATCCAAGTCGTAGCCTCTTTTTCACCGGACAAATTCTCCATCAGTAATGAATCTTTCGATCTTTGCAAGCCAAAGCCAACGTCCTTCGAAAGAGGCAACACAATAATTTCATTAAGCTGCTAGTCCATGAGGTCATTCTCTGTATGTGATCGGATGTCCACAAGTGAACTTGATTAACAACACTTCGATTCCTGGTAAGTGTTTCATTACACGAGTACTTCATCGCATTAATCTAAAGCTCTTCTTGTATCATGGACTATTTTCGGGGTCAGAATACCTAAAAGCCCAGTTTTCAGAAAGTTGTGCAGAAGGATGGTCCACCCCACAGAAGATCTCTGATGCATCACAGAATTGTTCGGCCGTGAGGTCGTTAATGGTTGGGGAAAGTCCTCCAAGATAACTTGATTGATTACAGTCAATCTCATTGTCTGGCCTCCTTACTCCCTTCAACGTGGTCCTCCCCTATAGACGACCACGTCGAGGAGATTCAGAAGGCGCGAAATCTACGAGATTTTCACGAATGCTCTTTCGTCGAAAACAAAGAAATGGCCGTTCATTCCCCAGAATGAAATGCTTTGTGCCTCCCCAATTAGGCGGAGGCTCGACGATCTCTGATTTCCAGTGTTTTGCGTGTGTGTACGCACATGGGAATTCCCCCGCCCGGCGGGGGGGCGCGGGCGCGCCGGCGGGGCGGGGCGCGGGGGGGGGGGCGGGGGGGGGGGCGGGAGGGCGGCGGGGCGGCGCGGGGGGGGGGGGGCAGG
>JACMIF010001830.1:0-21191 GCA_014805445.1 Diplogasteroides magnus | reverse complement strand
TGTAAAGAAGTGACGAAATGCCATGTTTCGGATTTTCTACAGCAAGATGCAGGCTTCATCAAGGGTCAAGCATACCGGTATTGGATAGTACTAAAAGTACTACCTAGCGCATAATTTTTGTCGGGTTCACTGAAGCAGGCATATAGAGGCGGTGAGGGTCTGAATGTCCCAAAAATAACCAAAAATCACTACCGATGACCTACGACTTTTAGTACCAATTCTGAAAGAGTATTTTTTGAGGTAAAATGACGAAAATGCCCTGAGGGCGTTTTCGTCATTTTATTTTTTTTCCTAGGGATCCTGAAGAGAAGTACTCTCCATGAAGTCTCCCTTGAAGGTGGATGAAGAGAAGGAATTCAACCTATGGTATACTGAAACTAGCTAGAAACTGCCTCATTGATCTTTATTAATTTATTCCGTTATTTCATTAAATAATCCTATTTGTATTGAATAAAATATATTTTAATGTTTTGTCTATGAACAACTGTGTGATATATTTCTAAAGACGCATGCGTGCATATCCCTTCCCATTCAGAGATGATGCTTAATGAATACAGCGTTAAAAATCGTTTATCGTATGCCTCAAATACGAAAGTACATTCTTCATTGAAAGGAGATGCGAAACTTTCGGGTTGATATTTTATGAATGATTTAATTTAGTTCAGTTAAGTATGCGAAGAACAGGAGCGCCTAAAATACTCCCCGGACGGCTTCTTTATCTGGCGAGTATATATTTTATTATAGCATGTAGGTGTTGTACCAAATCCGTGCAATGAGATAGATGAGCGTGATAGACGCAGCCAAACGACCAACGAAAATGTAGACGTGGTACCTAAAGTGAAGATGGATTCCAGAAATACGAAGAAAGTTAAGCTAAGGTGACCGTGAAACGCACATTGTATTCTCGGTTCTACAGCACTGCCACATGCAGCAACCAGTCGCAGGAGGGCACTCCCAGTGCAGAAATTTCGGCCATTCGAAGCTAAAAATGCGGTTTATACCAAAAATCTACCAACATAACTGCGCATAAGGGTTTCTAAATCTAATTCGTCTGATCCACCTGGAGCGGTTGTCCATCAAAAGTAGAGACAACTGCTCCGCTGAAAAAAATTTTGACGAATGAGAAATGCACTTGACTACGGATTAAGAAGCCCTACTGCGCCTGACTTCGCGACAGGATAACGAATGAATTCATAACGGTGATCTTGCAAAAGTTGTTATGTCCCTATTCGATTAACATTACTGTATTCATTATTCCTTTATGTGATGAGATAGCAAAATTAGTTAACCATTTCAATTGACAACATTCGCCAGTGTATTGATAAGCACAAGCGTTTGCTAAACATACGTCTCTGTGGATTCATCGTATAGCGGCAATTCCTTGGCATTTGGGTCTTTCAGTCGTTGAATCGAAGACGTACATCTATGAGTATAAATCTTACGAACAGACGATGGAGATCAAACTGACGACTCGAATAATATAACTATTGTTCTAATTGATAGAGTATGGTATTGGATCCACATGAGACGGCATTTGGTAAGTTTTCACCTTGTGGTCGAACATCGTTATATATGGAATACAATAGGAAAAGACCGTTCACCAACATTGTCGATTGCTCATCATGCCTGTTGGGTAGATATTGTGCACAAAGACATTAATCCAAAAATAAGACACATTCTCTGGATTCTAAAATAATCTGTGATTGTTTTTTTTTAAATTTGCTCCAACCTGATTGGTTGTTCCTTTTTGACACTGATCATATTATATATGTGAGCGTTTCTGAATAGAACGTCCTCAATGGTTTGCGTTTCAATCTTGTCTTGGAAAACGAGATAGCTTCCGTTGCCTCTGAAATTGGTGTTTTTCTGGCAAGGTTGAGAATAGATACATTGAATCGACTCATTTAGTGCATTTTTTCTCTCTAATTCATTTCGAGCTGTTTTCTCTCGCAGGTGACGCCGCTCGGAACTTGTCAGAGAGAAAAGAATGCAATCTAGTCGATTCAAGGTCCCTACGATGCCTATGAACGGAGTTACGGTGACAAAGAGATCATAACGAAATTCATTAATACCCCATAACGAAATACTAGGGTGGGCAAAGCAGGGCATTGTGCTTACATAAGCGAACGGAACTGTCATTCCTTATGCAGCGTTCAAAACACTGTTTCGAACGTTTCCGATATGAAATTTCCTGTTCAGAAATTTTGTTTTGGAAAAACCCGAAATTTCAGTATAACTTTTCTCCTGATGGATATTTCTTTTTTTCCATCAACTGGAAAAGTTCTTATCTCGTCCAGACGAACATTTTTTTTATTCTTCGGAAAATATGTTGAAATGATCGAGATACATTTTTTTCCGAAATGTTCCAAATTTGAATTCGCGCTCTATTTGAAAATGGTTTTTGGCCTATATCTTCTTTCATTTTTTAATATGTTTGTGATATAAGATGTTTCTGACTCAATAGTTGGTTCACACAATCATAAATAGTAACTGGTGATAGAAAATCTAACTTGCAATTTCCGGCGCTATATTTGAGACAAGCAAGCTCGAATTTTAAAAATCGCAATATTTTGTAAGAGCGATCACACCGCCGATTCTTGTCTAGCGAATTGGCTTGCTTTATCTACCTGACGAAATACGTTTCGAGCCAAATCAGGGGTATCACGGTAATAGAGGGGAGGCAATACTCGTTCAGGAAAAAAACAGCTTTCAAATCGAAAATCCTCGGCATAGGTATGACCGGCGGACGTTGAGGCGAAAAAATACTGACTCTTAATTTTAATTGACGCACCTGTTTACTGTCTGAATGGAGCCATATCCTGCAAAGATTTTATTCATTTTATTGACAAGTCAAATATGCTTTGCCACTCGTTCTTTTTGGCGAAACGACTCTTCCTTTGTATCTGCGTCAGCTCTTCCAGATCGTATCTTTCGCCCTGATTCAAGCCCACAGAAGACGACAAGGCAATCCCGATCCTCGAACCGTTTCACCTTTCTTCGAATGGTTCGGGGTAGGGTTTCAAATCCCGTAGTAAAGTGCATTTATCGTTCGTCTTATTTCCGGGGAGTGGTTATCTCTGCATACGGTAGCCATCCGCTCTGCGGAGATTAGAAGAATAACAAATTTACTATATTTCCGTATTGAATCCCAAGGGCTCGCGATTGCATCGGCATTCATTCTGTGCGCTTGTCTCTTCGTTAACGAAGTGTTACAGACAATGAATGATGTCGTTTTGCTTAATAAAGACCGAGTGGTCCTCCCCAAAATGATTTTCCCAGCCCAGATTATGGATATACGGTCTAAGCTTGGGTTTCTTGATCGGTAGTAAATTTCTCTTTTACGCCTAATTCACCAGGAGTGGTTGTATCTACGTCTGATGGACAACCGCTCCGAGTGTATTAGAAGAATTGCCAACACATTATTACCGATTTTTTCAAAAATGGGTTTTTGAGCAAAATTCGTCATGGTCGATTTCCGGAGGTGCCAACTTTGTGACGTCATAGCTCGACGATGACGTCACTAATTAAAATTCTGGAGGTGCACGTTTGTTCGCAATCCTCGAAAGTACCTTTGTTTAACTTTACAAGGTAGGTAAAAAAATTTGTGCCAAGGGCATTTTGTACCCCTCAGATAGTGTCTCAGATAGCACTGCTGTCTCCGATTAGAACCTGTATCTTCTTGAAGCGCGCCAGCAGACGCGCAGATGACGACAACAATCATTACTAAGATAACGGACATGTCGTCCGACGTCAGACCGCGTCTGACACTGAAAAAACAGTGTCGTTCTCGAAGAGTTTTCTTTCAACTAGATAGTCTGCTATGTAACATAGAGCTGCTTTGAAGAGACAATTGGCAAAGGATGTAAACCACTACGAAAGTCTACATATTCATTTTGCCGTTGAAACTTATATGAAATCACTATTGGTGGTCAGCTAGATGACGAAATAGCTGGCTAATGAGAAGAGAGAGAGTCATATATATTTTAACGAAGATGGCTTTCAAATATCAGCAGTTAATGGAGAGAAAAAATATTCGGTTGGCTTACTTGTTCTTTCCTTTTTCCCTCTTCGCCTTCTCAGTGTCTTTTGGTTTCATGGCCGTCATTCTCTCGAAGTTGAGTCAATCGAAGCGACCGAGAATGATTGAGTGAATGAGGAGAGACTGATATCTCAGTGACCCAGCATTGCATCCTCTCACTATCCATGAATAGACTCTGCCAGGGGGCAAGATAAGTTGAGGTAGTAAATATCTAAGATTGATCGATACGGTGCTCTGTACATCAAAGGCTGCCTGGATATCACGTCGTTCCCATTTAGAGGTGACGATGGTCGATGAATTCAATAGATTGATGAAGCTCGGAGTCTCATTTGCAGCTCGCATGGCCTATCGTAGATCCTGTTCTTTTCTTCATTGGGGTATGTTTAAACTGTGATATGAATAGTCAAATGTAAATCTTACAATGCGGGGTTCAGGACTTGGTCTCGCAGATCCATTCCATATGTATATCTTTCCAGAGCACTTGGGGGGAAGCCAAAGAATCCACCATCATTTTTTCCTGCAGCCCTCTCCTGGACGGAGAAAGGGCCTGATTAGGTAAAAAAATCGATATTTTCAAAACAGCCCAAATGATATATCATTCGATAGCGCATAAAAAGCTGAGTAAAACGCACCCTTTTTGACCTCTGAAAAAATCCTTGCTCGAAAAAATGGCAAAAAACGTGTTTTTTTTTGCAAATTGGTGCATTCCTTTACGTTATATCTCCTTTACACGGCCAGATAAGGGCATACTCCAACGAGCAAAATTTATTGGTTTGATGTCCCCTATAATATCCCACAAAAATCGACGATCCGAGACAAAAAAATTTCCCGATACCTATTTTAGGGGTACCATGGTGAAAATGGTCCAAAAGTCAAAAAAAATTTCTCTCAAAAATGTCTGCAAACGTTTCTGAAAATTATTTTAGTAATTTTCGTGTCGATTGGGAGTCATTTGAAACTAATCCAATTTTTCGACTTTTGGACCATTTTCACCATGAGGTCCCTTACATCCAAAAAATCGAAAAAAATTTTTTGTCTCGGATCCTCGATTTTGTGTGCGCTAATGCTAGAGGGCCTCCTACCAATAAATGTTGCTCCTTGGAGTATGCCCTTATCTGGCTGTGTAACGGAGCTATAATGCACCAAACAAAAAGAATTGCCCAAAAAACGTTTTTTGCCATTTTTTCGAGCAAGGATTCTCCGTCCAGGAGAGGGCTGCAGGAAAAAATGATGGTGGATTCTTTGGTTTCCCCCCAAGTGCTCTCGAAAGATATACATATGGAATGGATCTGCGAGACCAAGTCCTGAACCCCGCATTGTTAGTAATAGTTATTATATATTAGTTATGACGCTATGATTTTTGTCCCAATGAACGACCGATCCTGCACAGCAGTCCGATGAACTTTCGCATCCCAAAGCATCTCAGACCTTGAGAACACTGGAGATTGTATTAACACTCGAGCGATTGTTTTGAACGATTGGGGATGAATAAAGGATGTATCTAAGAGGCGGGATTGTCATTGCTCATGATAGACGAGAGAGTGCAGGCATAGTGGAGTGGTGTGGGTCAAGGCGAGAGATTGATTGCGGGTATCCATGGTTTGTAGGAGGCAGAAAGGCGTTCATCCCTGTTTTGTCTTAATCTTGAAATGTGCTTCTCCACCATTCCCTTGATTAGGCATTACCAAATTGGTGATACCAATCAGGGGTTCAAAAACGGTAAATTTGTCGTCATTCCTATACGCCGCGCGGTTGTCTTTGAGACAATGAGACGACCGCCGGCGGAGACGAGTGAAGACAAATATACCGTTTTTTGAACCCCTAATACCAATAGAATGTTGGACGAATGTCGTTGTAATATACACGTTAGAGCTCGAGCTTTAGTCAAAGCGTGACCTTTTTCACTAGAACCATCTTTAGTTGCATAAAATCAAATTCGTAAGGTCGCGGCTTGATGGAAGCTCGAGCAAGGTGTAGATTACAACGGCGGCAGCGAATTTGGCCGTTTACTTATTCTCCAATGTCTGTGAAGTGTTTCCTGCGCAATTGTCCATTTCATCGCTAGTCTCTCAGAAGTTCTTGTTCCTAGCTCGATTTTTTTCAGTGATGGATCCACGGAAAAAATTCGCCGTCTTCTCTTGCGTTTTCTTTCTCATAACTGCAATAATTTTGCAACGGATGGAAGCTGATATCACCGGTAATCATTTTGACATCACTATGAAAAATCAAAATATAGTTTCTCAGGCAATTGCCACACCAACACTGAAGGAGTTCTGAGGACTGGAGAATCTGTACGGTTGGTACATTTGTGATTCGTTTATCTAAGTTCACTTGTGCTCCCTCACTTGGAGTAGTCGAAAGCTTAATAGAGATTAGACAGCTTTTGCTAGGGATGGACTATTGGAGCGGATCACAGAGACCAGCGGAGGAGAATATAGAACAAAAGTGGACTTAGAGGACATTCAGAGATGGAATCGATTTATCGACTCGAGAAAGTTGGCACTTTTCCCTATTTATTGGGTATCCCAATCAACTTTTCTCATTCGTCTTAACTTCGAGCAGCAGTTATCTATCAGACGTCGATACAACGGCCCCGTGAATTTTAGACGAACTAGAAGTACATTTTCTACCATTTCAGAAACCTAGTGGCATCATGGTTGGGTTGGTGCGTGAATTCGAATCTGGGCTAGTCTGAATTACCTCGCATAGATTGCTTATTTTCATGCCACTTTTCTTTCAGAGCAATGAAGAGATGTCCTTATCAAATGAGCACGGCAGTAGAGGATTTTCTGAAAAGCAAGTCGCTTATTATAGAAGATCCAGACGCGGATGATTTCAGCAAAAACGCGTTTGTTTTCCACTACTTGATGCTTTTGCATGCAATTATTACTTTCAGACCGTCTTCCTATTTTGCGCACCTGTCTTTTCACTGGGACCACGATCGAGAAAATAAGACTTGAAAAAGGTTTGTAATATACATAATTCACGTAAATATTATATAAAACAATTCAGGTGCAAGATCAACATCTCCCGTTGAAGGCAATGATGTCCTTCCGGAGAATTCAGAATGGCATGTGTTGAAGGGTTTCTAAATCGATAGCAAAATGCATTTCTCATTGGTCTATTCATCTAGGACGAAAGCTCTGCGGAGATCAGATGAATGAGAAATGTATATGAAAATATTCATTCTAGGCCATTCACCTTACACAAGGAATGCGGTGCAGAGCAGACGTGCGGAGAACTGAAGTGCAATTGAACAGCCTGAGCTAATAGTTAGTGTCTATGCTTTGGATATCATAAAAAATATTCAAACCTATTGTACGCTTCCCAGACTCTACATTGCTCTGATTTTCAAAAAATATTTTCAGGGACTTCGAAGAGAAGTACTCTCCATTGGATGAGGATGATCAGAGCAAATTCAATCTTTGGCGCACTGAATAAAGCAATTACTTCATTGATATTGATTGGTTTACCGTTCTTTCGTTAACCAATCAGATTTGCAACGTGTTGTGAATAAAACTTTCCTGATTGGTTTATCTGACGATAACCCCACGATATCACGGATACCAGCCATTCTTTTGAACATTTTAAAGGAACCGTTGTTTATTTAAACTGTCATTACTAACCATTTGTCCATTTGTTTAATGAACCGGTCAATTTAAAATGTAGGAATCGGTTTTGGTAGTTTGTATTTATTGCATCAATGTAAACAAACTGTACAAGAGGTCGTGGTGGTGTTTCGAAACGCGAGAGAGTCAAACAGTATTTTCGCGTGATTTTCCGGGGTTGTCAAACACTGAGTGAAGAGAGCGAGAACATTCTCTCTGAGCAAACACTAGAGCTATACCAGTAACAGAAAACGTTTTGAGAGTTTGTGGGAAGAGTTGATCATACGACGTCGGCTAGGGTTTCTATAACGGTATAAAGTGCATTTGTCATTCGTCCTATTTCAGCGAGGCGATCTCTCTATGTTCGATAGACAACTGCTTTGAGTGGATTAGACTAATGACAAATGCACTTTACTACCGGTTCAGAAACCCCAATGTCGGCTCTTTCAAGCGACTAAGGAGAATGGGTCAAAATGGGTCGAATCCAAAATGGCTTTTAGTTCCTCAAAGACTTCTTGATATCCTTGAGTCTCCTCTCCTCTTGGTCCCTCTGTCTCTTGAGATCATCCCTCTCCCTCTTATGCTGATCCTTCATTTGGTTGACCTGTTGCTTGTTCTGATCCTTCATCTGCCTCTCAAGACGATTCTCCTCATCCTGAAATTTGGTATGATTTGCCTAATGTGCCAAAATACAGCTTGTAAATTTGTCCAATGAAAGTAAACATGCTGCACTATTGACCTAACATACGATTACCATCATCTCAGGAAAACGGTATTTAACATTCTTTTGCTATCACAAAGCTTAGAAAGTGAACACACCTTGTTAGCGTCAATCTGGCTTTTGTATTGGTCCTTCATGATGTCGATCTGCCTGTCGACCTGTAAAATCGTAATGAATTTCATGTCCTTGCATGATTTTTTATTATGGGATTCTTTATTGTTTAAATCCTTTGAAGAATCATGAGAGCAATGTACAACAGGGCTTCTATTGTAAATCAGTAAATCTTGCATGTCATTCGTCTGATCTCTAAGGAGCTGGTGTCTATCGCATAGATAACTGCACTGCGGATATTAGACGAATGAAATTATTTGTTACATATCTAAATACCATGTGGTTATAGACCATTTGGAAATCTGTCCATTTGATCATTATGGCGCAAATGTCCATGGCAGACTCATCTTTAACACTTATTTCGATCACCAAAATGACATTGCATAAATAAAATTAATCGAATTTAGAATAGTTTACATTAGGTACGACTCACATCATTCTTGGTCTGGGGCCTCTGCGTAGTTGGAATCTGCTGCTGTTGTTGTTGCTGTGTGAATTGCTGTGGCTGATTGAATTGTTGTTGTTGGTTCAATTGTTGCTGTTGATTGAACTGCTGATTCTGCATCTGACGCTTCCTGCGGGCCTGCAAGGGGGATTTGAGTAGGGACTTTCCATTACAATTTATTGAAGGCAGCTCAAGAGAAATCCCATCGTCCATTCTAAATGACCACTTGCCCTCTGATGACAAGTAAATTAAAAATATAACGAAACGTAGTCTCTTCTATGTCAGTTTTGAACAGGTTAGAAAATAAAAATGACTTCACAGCGTCATCATCCACATGATGAACATTACAATGCAATTAGAACGAGAAAAATCTTACATCATCGACGCTAAAAGCAGCAGTGACTGCAACCAGTGCGACGAGGAGGATGAGTAGTCGGGGCATCTGTAGCCATTTTCAACTCTTAATCAACTCTAACATAGGGTGTCGCTAATGGGACGTTATTGACAGCCGTTGATTCCTAGCCATCTAATTTCATTCCTAGCGGTCGTTTCACACTTCGCAGAGACAACCGCTAGGGCTGGAATTAGACGGCTAGGAATCAACGGCTGTCAATAACGTCCCATTAGCGACACCCTACTCTAACACCGTCACAACTCGAATTTTTAGAGCAGATTCAGACAATCTCAAGGAAAGCAAGACGATTTTGGGCGAGATCAGATGAAAAATGCTCTGAATCATGATGGAAAAGAACAAGGAAACAGTACGAACTGCTGAGTGGTGTATGGTAGGTTGACTCTCTGCTGCCTCTGCTCTGCTTATATGCAGGAATGTCATGTACCGCCCTTCTTCTTCTCTCTTTTCTGTGTATTTGTTGAGTGGCAGAGTGAAACTGTTCAGTACGACGTTTCATGTGTTCTCGAGTACTTTGTAGTGAAGTCAGAGGATCAGTCGTCAGAAATAAACAAAATCGTTCACAAAGTCGCTCAACTTAGCGGTTGCTTCTATTTCGTTACATCCAATTTTTTCTGGGTTTAAAATATTTTATCATTACTAACAAGGTATTTTCATTAGCATAGACTGACCAGTAGGTAATGGACATTATTCATTAATTTCTCAATGGTGAAGAAGGTTAGAATTACAATTGTTTTGCAACAAATTATCGTCTTTAGTATACATCGATTGTCTACGGTTCGTGGATGAAGAATATCGCGCAACGGAAAGAGTAACAGACTACACCGGTATCAAGTAGGATTGTTTCGAGAAGTCAAATTATCTCATCTCCAAAGCGAGCTTCTCGGATGAAAAATAGTAGAGCCACGGATACTTGCGTAATAATGATGAAATGGATAGATGCACCATTATGACATAAGCGTCCTTGGCGCAGTTCTCTATCGCCAAGGGAAGAGTACTAAGATTAATTCTCGAATAGAAGCATTTGAACCCGTGAATGTTTAGTTCTTAGGAGCAGATTTCTTTAGGTCCTTGAGCCGTCTCTCCTCGGCTTTTCGAGCATCTTCCAATTGTTGTCGCTCAATCTGAAATTGTTCATTCCATTGTCATCCTTTGGTTTCAATCTATAATGACAGGAAATATTCATTGTCTCAAAAACGGACAATTTGTCCACCTTCCATTTCGTACCTTCTAGGGTTTCCAAAACAATAGTAAAGTGCATTTCTCATTCATCTAATTCACTCGGAGCCGATGTCTATCGCACGAATAGACAACGACTCCGAATGACGGATGCAGTTTGCTACCGATTTAGAAACCCTAGTACCTTCTTCTCATTCTTCATCCTATCAATCTCTGCCTTAGTCTCAATCTTCAGTCGTCTCTTGGCGTCCTTCTCTTCCTGCTTCAGCTTCTTCTCTTCCGCCTTTTCCTCCTGCTTGCTCAACTTCTTCGCGGCCTTTTCCTCGTCTTTGATCCTATAAAATGGCTATTTTGAATCGTTTGCAGTCAATCGAGCTAGCATTACTGCTTACAGAAAAGTAAGTGTCTACTATTTTTGTCTTCTTTTTGGACTACTGTCTCAAACTTAACAGAGCTTCCAATAAAATTAGGAAAATGCATACTTTATCCTTATTAAACTTTCTCAAATGGGCCACACGTCGTAAATATGTACCTATCTATGGCCAGGTCGTACTGTTTCTTGGTCATTCTCGGAGTTGTCTCCTGAACGGAAAACTGCGGCTGGTCCCTTTGCAGCTGCTGTTGCTGTTGTTGCTGCCTGAATCAATAAGCATCGATTGTGCTGAATCTTTCTTCTGATACAGAAAAGTTGTTATTTTGAAAGACCGAAAGAGTATTGATCATCATATTTAAGACATCACACAGCAAAGTGTGTTCTTTTCTCTAAATCATTTCCGCAGAATATTATCGTTGATAGTCAACAGCACGGGAAGAACGACTGCTAAGATAGACTTTGAGTACAGATTCGAAGTCTTTAATCAGAGATAACCGCGTAAATATCTTAGGGGACCATTTATTGGTGGAATAACACACTGTTGTTGTTGTGCCATCTGCTGCTGGTATTGCTGTTGTTGATATTGTTGCTGCCTGAACACAAGTCCGAATACTTATGCGCACCATTGCCAAATGAGAAGTATGAATGGAATGATTCGATAATGATCATCAAGCTTACTGTTGCTGATATTGCTGCTGTTGTTGTTGGGGAGTCATTTGCTGCTGCGACTGACGCTTGTCACGGAACTAAATCATACTGTGCATTGAAACAACAATAAGAAGTTGTCTCATTCAATTGAGCAATTATTGTTATCGATTTTTTTCTATTCATGAGTTCAATGTACAGTTTCAAAGTGAATTCTCACTAACATCATAAGATTCCGAAACGGACGAGTCATAGCCACTTCTACCATATCGCAAAGTGTCCACTCGCCGGGTGGATGCACCTGCAAGCATAGCATTGCCCCATCATCTGACCCAGTTGAACGATACAGGTCGTGATCATTCAGTATCTACGGGAGTTGTCACAGTACGAAACGAGACAAACCGTATGTGATGGAAGCAGCGAGCAGACTTACAACGAGATGCAAGAGATGTGCCATCTGGAAATCTAAATTCTATAAAGATAACGTTGCCAAAAAGACAACAGTTGGAAAGACCCATCGTTAATTCACAAATATGCATATGTCATGATGAAGGAAGAAACGGTTCACAAAAAAACGGGAAGCACATTTATTTCAAAAAAATAGCATAAGTTAAGATACGCGATGAATTTCATTTGCACTTCTCAAGGAAAGAAAGGATTAGAAAGAAAAGTCCTAAATGAGCATAATCATAAATGGATGGATTATGAATTAAACAATTGTTCGGCTCAAGGAAGGAGAAGGTTCTAACAAGATCTACCGCTCCTTCATAAGAGTTCTCAGCACGAACTACGACTTCTCCGGCCGTCTCCTTCTTCACTGCTTTTATGTCGGGAAGCACGACTTCCCGAACTCTTGCCGAGCAGCATGTTTGTGCACATTCACAGGTTGTATCCATCGGGGCATTCGGACACAGAAAAGGACAAATGACGAAACAACTACTTCTGATCTAGTACTACTTTCTAGACTATGAATCAACAAATTAAATTGCGATATTCTTTTGCGCGCCATTCCATGAAATCGGATGACGAGAGGTAGGAAATAAATGTGTGAGGCTTTATCAGAATCTTGTGAGTTGTACAGAAGCGTTTCATTGATTGTGATTAAAAAAATAACAATTAAAACGCTACAGAGTAATGATCGGCTTTTTATCAAGATATGCGGACAAGGATGGTGGAGGCTAGTAGGAGAGGAATGGAAGGACGCCGTCGCTCAGCACATTACTAACATGTGACTCCTGACGATAAACTTGTATTTTATCAGGTTGTTCTCGGTTGTGTATAAGACTTTGAGTTGCAGATTTACATTGTCGTGTAAGATCAGCAGTCCATCATGATTTGTTTGTTGAGTAAATCCGAGAACGTGTCCTTCTCATTCATAATATGCATTATCATCGTGCATTCATAGTACAATATTACGGATTCCTAAAAAAATATTGTAGCTTGGACAGAAGGCACTCAATCAACTAGGGTTTCAAAATCAGTAAAATGCAAAATATTCATTCGTCGAATCCACTCGAAGCTGTTATCTATTGAAAATAGAGATAACCACCCCACGGAAATTAGACGAAAACGAAATACATTTTCTACCGATATAGAAACCCTCAATTCGTCCTGTGTCATTGTGAACTCATGTTCCTTCAGTGCTCAAATACGTTTCACAAGTGTTGTGGCTGCAGAGATAATCTCGTCTTTGAGGTTCTCTTTCCGTTGTGACGAAACACAATAAGCACATGAGCACAACCCAGGCAGAGCCAAGGAATTGTAAACGGATATTTTACTATCTCCTTCGAACAGTTGTCTATGAGTGTTGAGAGACGAACGCTATGTGGAGAATAGAGAGGAATGCGGTTCAGGGGCAACCCACGAACCCCTTTCACCCAATCACTTCACTTCATCCTACTCTCGCAGCCTCCAGACAACCCACCAGGAGAGAGTTCAGAAGGCAGTAGAATGCACGGATTGGGTGTGTCAAGTGAATGAGGGGTAAACATTGACTTCGCGTTGCTCACTCCTCTTCGCATATGCCCCTTGACATCAATTGACACGGAGAGCATATCGAGAAGAAGCGAAGATACACAAACACTTCGGGAGTTCCGAGGAGAAAACCGTGTAGCGAACTGAGCGATGGCAGTGGGGATTGAAGAAAAGGGGCTGTTCTAACGTGATTACATGTAGTGTTTATATAGCGATGATTTTGAAAATATTGTCCTACAGTTGGACAGTCTGAACTTGCGTGACCATCCCTCTTAGTTACATGGCCGGGGACTATATGCACGATTTAATGTAATTAGCAAATTTTGGCAACCAGATGATTCAAAGAGAAACACATTGAATAATGAGATAGATTATTTCCTCATAGATGACAAGATGTGTTCAATTAGATTTCTTCAAAATGCTCCAGACGCATTATAAGACACCCGATCATTTCAAACCGTCTGACTTAATTCCTAGAGGTCGCCTCTGCTAAGTAACTGATGATCACTAGGAATGAAGTTGGACGGTTAGTAATGAACGGCTGTCAATAACGTTCCATAATGCGATCCCTACTCCAGATGCAGATGCGGTCCATTGAACTCTTACATTTTCCAAGCTGTCTTTGTCCATTGGATGGCATGCCAATGGACAAAGTTGCCAAAGAAGACATACATCCTGCGCAATTGGCGCTCAATCCTTCATATCCCACTATGTTCGCATTTTCATAATGTATCGTTTTATGCACACGAAAGGATGAATGGGCCTATCTCTACTAGAGAACGGGCATTATGGAATTTCTAACGTCACCAATCTCTCGCAACGATCATCTCTCATTCCGATAGACGACCGCCGCTCGGAAGAGATTGGGGACGTAAAACAATTCCATAATGAGTTCGCTAATCGGTACTATCATTGACTTCTTTTGTGCTGTTTGCTGTTTATCGCTTGCAATAAATATGTGAAGAAATTGTATAGACAATATTTGCATTTGGATCGACTGCAAGTGATAGAAATAGACGACAACTACGGTTATCAGAAATAACATTATTAAGTAAAAGGTTAATATTGCGTTGAATACTTCTTGAGGACATTGTTGAGTCGCTGGTGGAAAATTTGCGCGATTTTATTTTGCGCAGTCTTTGGGACATTCTGTATGCACAAATCCAAAATCCAACAAATTCCCCACTCGGTTTTCATGCTTCAATAAGATATCCGATCCCTCCACCACTTTTGCGACGTATCTCAGTGGCGACATCATCATTTCCAATGTTTTCTTGTCAATACTTCCATCCATGAAGGTAAAGTATGTCAAACTATACGGTCCTCCATACTCCACCTCTTCAAACGCCAGCTCATAATCGATACCAGTCTTCTCTTTAATTACATCGCCATTTTTATCGATGTTAAATGCGCCATTCATTTCGAGAAATGGCCAGCCATACGAAGCTTTGTATGCAAATGTTTTACTTCCGTCCGATTCATACCTAAATTTATATTATTACAGTATTTGCCAAAAAGCGCACAACCTACTTTTTCTGTACAGCGTCTCTGATGCCCTTCTAAATCATTGGACACTCTTCGTCGTACAGTTCCACGACAGCAATTCCTTCATCGAACGTCATGTAGATCTGCTATAAAAAGAATCATGTAGGAACATTCTTATGCAGTCATGGCCATAAATTTTTGAATACTTTTTCACTAATTCTCAAAACTCAATTTTTTGGCGAAAATGACCTCCTTCAAAAATAACAGTTTCATAGATCATTTGTCGGTAAATAAATGCACTGTTCAATTTGTGTAACATGCTATCCGATACTGCATACATTAATTGCTATCATGCATTCTGATTTTTGATACTGCCATGGCATTACGCGTGTTTGATTTGGGCAAAACAATATGAGGTTATCAATCTCATGAACCGCACCGCGATTTTCACTGTGCATATATTTTTGCAGCGTACTTCCTATTATTATGCATCCTATCTGAACTGTTATTCCTAGTACACGCCTCACACGGTCACCCTGGTCTCTCATTTTTATGTGCTATTTCGTCGTTACGGGATATGTTTAGCCTGAGAGATAAATACAGTAGGGCAACAGTTCAGTTAGGATGCATAATATATCTATACGATACATTATTAGGGAGGTGGGCCGCAAGATTACAAAAACTCTCCGTAATTGACTGACCTTTTTTCTTCTATCCATTTCGGCAATAAATAGTTGCTGGAAAGAATCATGAAGATAACATCAAAAAATATTTACCTCAAGTTCACTACGGTAAGATGACATTCCAAACAATCTGTCTAAACGGTCGAATTCATGTTGACATCGCAGAGCTCGAACGACTTTCATCTACAATTCATGTTATCCAGGGTTTACAAATCGGTAGCAAAATGCATTTCTCATTCGTCTAATCCCATCGAAGCGGTTATCTCTACGTCGTAGAGATAATCGTACGCCGTCTAGATTCTACGAGCGATAGACATACGCCGTCTAGATTCTACGAGCGATAGACAACCGCTCCGAGGTGAGACGAATGAGAAATACAGTTTGTGACCGAATTAGACAGAAATGTTAAGGAAAAATATACATACTTTTAAGTTTCCAGAAGATGTACGCGCGGCTGCTTGCTCAATTCCAAAATCAATTTTTAAGCCTATTTATAACATTAAAAATTACCTGTAGATTTGCTCATGATCGCCAGTAATATTTGCACCAGACAGGAATATCGTGCACTTTTGTTGCAGAGTGTCCAATTGAAAATAGTCGGACAACATCATCAGATTACAGGCTGATTGCACTAAACGGATATTGTTGAATATGATAGGGAAAGCAAGCGTGCATTTTCCCGTCGTTCCCTCGGAGTGGTTATCCATCACATGAGAGAGACAAACGCTTCAAGCGAATCAGACGACAGGAAAATGCATTCCCTATCCTAGTGTTGACTGATCGTGGTCTTTCTTACTTGAACTTTACGTTTCTCTTCCTTATCGATTTGGTATCAATTCTCAGATGTGGAGTGGTGGGGAGGGGAAATATTCATGACCAAGTCATCGTGCAATTTGGGAGGCAGTTAAGAGAAAATACCATTTCCTAGGGTGTCGCAAACCGGTCCTGGGACTCCCGGCTAAGAAGAATGAGACCGCGCCGCTCCCGGGAGCAAGAGGAAAATGATGGGACTCCCACGTTAAATGGGAATCCCACGATAAATGGGAGTCCCATACATCATTAATCATTTTTATGTACTGTTGATGCGTTTTACTGATTTCAATCACAATGCAATAGCATCGACGTTGAAAACCCTTACTCTCTACTACATGAATATCCAAGAAATCACTCAAAAGCTTGGCAAAGTTAATCTATCAGAAACTTTCGTTCTTTACTATGCCAACCACGTAAAGTTCTGCGTAACACCCCTGACTATCCGAAAATCTATTTGACTGCCAAGAAAAATCGTCCGATTGCGGAATCAAAACATTAACTTTGTCTTAAGTTGCCGAATCGTTTGAAAGTATATTGAACCGTAATCCTCTTGACGAGATAAAACTTTTTGTTGTTGGCACTTTCTCTTGAAAATCAAAAACGAACAAAGTTAGAAGTATTCATAATACGAGCCAGATCTTATGCAAAGTTTAATGGGATTCCCATTTAACGTGGGAGTCCCACCATTTTCTCTTGCTCCCGGGAGCGAGGCGGCCTCCTAGCCGGGACCCCCGGGAGCGGTCCCATGAGCGACACCCTACCATTTCCCCACCCGTCACTCTACTCAGGACATAACGATGCACTATGTATGTACATATTTTTGAAGATAACTGCATACCTGTCAACGGCTGAAATTTCCAGCGAACCAATGACTTGTGAACGAAACGAAAGTTCTGTATGTCGACATTTTTAAAGCGAATGACATCGTCGAGCTGTTCTTTGAAAGACGATGTGAAAAACAATGTTTCGAAGTATCGCGGCGAATGCAGAGCCAATAACTGTAATTACTCGATTAAATATTGATAGATAGAGCCGATTTTATCGAAAATATAACAGGAATCCCATATTAGTGCATTATATGCAGTTGTCCTTCGTCTAATCTCAGCGGCGCAGTTTTCTCTTAACGCAAAAGTATTCGGTGGAGGTTCGACCAATGACAAAAGCACAAATGCAGTTATAAGTGTAATAATAAATAAGTAAACCTAATCCGTAAATGATGCTGACGTTTAGAACATAAAGAAGCTGCAATGAAATGGACATTACCTCGGCAGAAACTGCCATCCTAATCCCGTCTACTTCAATTGACCGTGTCCGAATTGGATGTAAATCTTTCCTAAAAGGATATATTAAAATTGGTTAAAGAAGTGGATCGGCGAGTAGTGAGCTGGGACGAATGATTAGGTGCTGAGTATTGATTTTTCTCTACTTCTTTAATGGATACACTTATGTTTTAGAAAGTAACCTTATTGTTTCCGCTGCATGAATTTTCAGGCCCAAACCATTGAAATTGATTCCTGCCGAGTTTAACAAAACATCTAGACGAATGCTGATCACATTCTTGAAACTTTTCTCGTAGACTTTCATCTGTAAAAATAAATATCGAAAAGATATCAACTGCACCTTTAGTACCGTCAAAAATAGCTACCAGATCTAACATTATAGGTTTGAAAATATGTCGGGTATGTCGATTCCCAATTTAATCGCACTATTATTAATCATTTGAAAGCTTACAATGTTTCCAGAAGTCGTCTGCCCATAAATGATGGCAATGCCGAAGTCTTCATCGGTCGTTTTCGATGAGACTTCCATGAGAGTGGCATAATCACTTCGGCTGTAGGATATTTCCCTGTAATTGCTCGAATCTTCCTCCAATTCATATTAGTCATCCCAATAAAACATTTTTACATAACCTCATTTACTGTTATATAAACATTACTCTGGAAACCCCTGCAAAAGCGCAAGTGACGGTCAGACAAATGACAAACGACATGTAAAATAAGAGAGTACAGAGCATAACAGTAGGGATGCATAAAAAGACTTACCACTTCTCCTTCTCTACTGCACTGGTCTGAATGTACGGGAAGAACATTGAACAGATTTCGAAGCTATCTAAATAGTAGAATGATCAGAATGATTATGAATAGATGAAACTCATTGCTCTAAAGTGCTAACTGTAACCTCCTGGCATATCTCGACCGCTCGAGTCAGAGAAAAACTACTTTGTTATGTCAAGGTCAGACTGAGAATACCAAATATAAGTAGATGTGCTCCAACAACGATCGATCAATAAAAGGCCTTGATTTTGGACCAGATATAGAGGAACTCTTGCTCTGTGGATGGCCAGAAACGCTAATAGGGAAATAACAATGGATTCCTATCGAACTAGTTTGACAGTTTGACAACTTATGGGTTATGTTTCACGGAAGGTATATCTCCAAATATACATGCAGTAACCTTGAGACATCACCGATACAGTAGTGATGCAGCCAACCATATCTCGAACGTTTCGTTCCAAAAGTAGCGTCTCTTTGACAAAATACTTCATCAAATTCCCATTACTTTCCAAACGTTAAAACATTTTATGTACCAATAATGAACAGCACAATACTTTCGATCATGGCCTTCGCATCAATTCTGTTAAAAATTCAATCTTTTAAAAATTTTCGCCTATTTATCACAATGGCACAAAGATATGAATAAAGCCTCGAATCTCACAGGAATTGCACAAATAAATAAATAAATAATAAATAGATACATATTATTTATTAGAGCTATAAGCTTGATTAGTAGCACGCACAACCAAGGCGTCAGTGCTAATCGTTGACGCGATTTTTGTGCATGCGCCGCTTCTCACTAACGGAACGACTCCAGGGTGCAGTTTTAATGAGAATAGTGCAGTTGGACTGGTGAAGAGAGGCAAAGGAGGGTGCGGATGTGGAACGACTCGAGCGCCATGGGCCCTTGCGCCATAATGGTGAAATGGACACTTGGCCGACAATAGATGGCGCAGATGTCTATTTCGCCATTGTGGCGCAAACGCTCATGGCGCTAGTGTCTTTAACCGGAGTGGGTGGGGTGGTAGGATTTAGCCGCTGTAGGGTAGGATTCGCGAGAACGAGTTTGGTTGCTGGAACTGCTGTGGCGTTTGCACGACCATTCGTTGTTGTTGTCGGTTGGTGTTGAAGTTGCGGTTGGGGAAGGGCTGCTGCTGCTGCAAAAATATTTTGTTATTAAGACATGACATGACACCAATATGGAAATGCATGTCATTTTTAAATCGTAGATACAAGCAAAATATTGGTACTAAAATTGTCAAGACTATTCTTAGCAACGAATTAAAACGACGCTTCTTCATTTGAGCTACGATGCTACGTGATGTGTGATCATGTCCAGTTGGCACACCAAAGATTAGATGGACAAAGAATAAGCAGACCTGGAAGACGGGCTGCTGGTTCCTTGTCTGGTACGATCCGGCGTGGAAGTATCTGAAGGTCTGAGAGGGCACGAGGGTGGGCAGCACGGCTGAAAGTTGGCATTGTTCTTAATCTCAGTAGGGATTATAATGCGGTAATTTTTGCATTTTCTCCCTCTGATATTCGAGCGATTGTATCAGACGAATGAGAAATGCTTAAAATTATCGTTTTAGAAACCATATCGTCTACTGAACTTCGGCAATGAAGCTGATATTATTGTTAGTATTGAATACTAACAATAATATCAGCTTTCATAAGTTCTCTCATAAAATGATGATGGACAAAATGCGTTTGGAATATATTTCGAATTGCAACACTCACGCTTTGGTGGGGCCATTGCCGTAGTGGTGACGGGTGAGGGCTCGAAGCCGTCCGACTTCAGCTGAAATGTTCAGTTTACAGGTGCAATTATTATAATTGTGGAATGGCAATTGGGAGTTTGACCACTTCCAGATATATACTCTGTGAAGCCTAACCCATGAAGTAGTCAAACTGCCAACTAGAAAACGGACTTACAATGGCGCTCTCATTGTATTGTCCATTGCTGAAGATCTGGTAGTCTCCACCCAGACAGTGGTGCAAGAAGCGCTCCACGTAGCCACACTGCGCGAGACGGTTGGGAGTACGCCTACAATCATTGAATGAACGACAAATATTCATAGGAGGTAGTGATCATACAGCCCAGGAATAATATTCCTCCAAGTGATATCATTCATTTACCAGGTTTGTTTTACCGAGTCTGGATATTCCATCTGGTTGACGACTCTGTATTCTCTAATTTTAATGCTATTTTTTCGTTTTTTTACAAGTAAAGTCGTGATTTTGTATAGATTTCAACAGTACTAGATAGAGGATGACGTTCTAATCGGTTGGCATGAATAATAAACCCTGATGCCGAAATAAAACTTTGTTGTTTGCAAGACATACCTGAATCCGTGTCCCTCATCGGGATACAGCACGTATGAAACAGGGATGGAGTGCTTCTTGAGTGCTCCCACGAATTGCTCTGAAATATTTCTCCATTTTCTTAGGATTTTTTAGCAGCTTTCTGTACCCATAAAACCTAATAAACATATGACACAATATGAATGTACTGTAGGAGTTAGGGGTGGCAGAATGATCGAGCGAGTGCATTCCGTCTCTCTGTGCTCTCCATCGTGCGGTCGTCCCTTTGCGCCGGGCACGACCGCACGATGGAGAGCACAGAGAGACGAAATGCACTCTCTCGAT
>JACMIF010001829.1:0-21193 GCA_014805445.1 Diplogasteroides magnus | reverse complement strand
AGAGACTCTCCAGGTCGTCACCCGTCAAGCCTCAGAAGTGATTAGTTCAGTGGGGATGGGTTCAGTTGGGCCGATGCACCAATGTTAGAGCCGCTTAGGTCTCTCCCAATTGATATCGGATGTGATAGAACACAAGTTACCGGTATTCCTTTATTTACTAGTTCTAAGGGTATATGAGACAAGAGCAATGGACAATAGAGGACGACAAGATCTTCCAGAAATGGAAGACGTTGAATGAGACGATAGATAGGAGTGGCTTGGATTGCTCTCCTTTTATAGCACTTTCTGGAAGGCGTGCTAGATGTTCATTGGCCAGAGGGCTTTGCGTGGGCATTGCATCTTATGTGCTCACAAGATGATTCCTGAGTTTTATAAAGGTAGGAGTTATGTAGTTATGATAATATGCTTATGATTCAGAATTCGAGCCATTTCACAATGTAAAGTGCTCAAGTTGCGAGCAGCACAGGAGAGTTCACGGAACATACTACGAGTGCAACCAATGCAGGTGGGGTTAACACTTTCGTTTTGTTCTTATGTTATGCAGTGGTTACATTCGATGTTATTTCAATGCATTTTTTGATTATTTAGTTCATATCGTCTGTGCGACTACTGTTTTGAGACTGATAATTTTATTGGTTCACACAACAAGAATCACATTATGAGAAGCCATCACACTAATTTGGATAAACGTAAGCGACTGACTGAAAAAGACTTGGTTGGCACTATATATAAGAAAGTGAAGAATATATAAAAGTAAGTTCAACAATCAGATTTCGGATGTAGTTTCACTAAAAATATGGGATAGACTTGTAGACATTTGGATGCCTCATGGCGGCTTTCAAGTTCCTGAGTGCCTTGAATACCGTTCATCCTCTGATGGAAAATTATGAACAACTACTTATGGCGTTCCTAATTTTCCCTCAGCTAATACTAATTTTTACTCAACTGTTCTCAATTTTTCACCAGGGTTTAGCGTTCAGGTCACTTTATCTAGTGAGGGTCTACACTTCCTGTATTTTTAAAACTTTCTTATATGCAATAGAAATGTGTTGCCATTTTGACAATGATTTTTTGCTGTTTTCTAGTTGCTGAAGATTGGTACGAAAAGGAATGTGATTCTTGTATGTCCCTATACAGTGGAGAGAAGAGACAATGCTGCAACTGCCAGTAAGTCATGACAGTTTAACTGAAGAAATTTTTCCTGTTGTAAGCTATCTGTATGTGAACGCTGTTTAATGTGAAAGGAGAGAAGGTACTTAGTGAAGTGGGAACATGTACCCATCAATGGTCGCGAAAAGAGTCTCCTACTGTTACTGGTACATTGAATTGTTTTTCCAATTATTATTTTCAAATGTTCAGGACGCATTACAATGGATTTCCAACATTTCAAAGCTCGCGCAATTCGAGCCCATCATTTCTTCGCTCTTACTCTTGGACAGAGGGATGGAGGACTGGAATATGATGAACTTCGACTGGATAATGAGGTGGGACGGGGCGGGCATAGACGGGCAGGGATCGTGACAAAAATTGAAATGCAGAATGCTTCGCACACAAACTACGATTCATTATCAGATGACTTATACACAATATTTTGCCATTTTCAACAGTAAAACCTGAAAATTTTCACTTTACTTCATCATTTTTTTAACGATTTTATTTTTCCATTTATGGGAAGGGGTGATACTAGGGAAAATATATGGAATGCATGTAAATTATCTGATGTTCATTTTTAGGAACATATGATAATTCTTGGAAAGAAAATCGGATTCGCACTATACAATGTTCCTGACGATCACACAATGAAGCCATTTGGGTTATTTTTTTCAATTCCTTGCCAAATCTACTTTTCTTACACCAGCAAAAACACATATTGTCATGGTGCTAATTTAGGTATAACAAGGAGAAGACAAATCAAATTATTGTGCTGCGTAATCTTTTATTAGACTTGAACAAACGACACGTAAGTTCATAATAGTCGTACGTTTCTGGTCATTCTTGACACGATTCGATTTAGGGATATGGTGACTTCATCCGCATTAATTTCATCTTTATCGCATACTTTATGTCATCGCAATTCAACATGGTTTAGTTTCTTTTGGGAGAGTCATCGTTTACATTATCAAAATTTGTCCCAAATTTTATATATTTTCAGTTCCCTCTTATTCGTCTTCACGGCTACGGCCATATATTCTTCATCGAACCTAATGGTTTGTCGGGACGAAGTGATATTGCCGTATACAGTATTAAAATGAATTTAGGTAGATATTATGATGGATGGAGAGATTTTATTAGCAACAACAAACTACCAAGATGCGATATGATCGTTCCTTCAAACGGTTCTTTAATTAATTACATTTTGTTGTGTCGCTTGTTGTTGTTAGAAATGAGTGTTTATCTTGAATAGTTCAGGAGTATACACAATGGACAATTCGGACATATGCCGTCTTGAAACTGTTCAAACCGCGGAATGTGTAAGCTTTTGAGAACCTTTTCTTGGGAAAACGGTATGGCATATTAAGAGAGAAGATAGAAAGAACCTGAGGAACATTGACGAAGCAGCTTCAGTAGCCGGAGTCGTAACAGCAGGTATTCTTGACTTGTTTGAAACTCGATAATCACTTATATCAGCTGTGGCCATCGGTTCCCTTCTTTTCGCTCCTTTTGCTGTTCCAGCCATGATTGGAGGTTTGTTTCCCTATCGAATCGTGATATGTTTTGGTTATTTAATGTTACCATTGTGTGCTCAGGATCGGTACTGGGACTGTATGGAACGGCGAGGGCAACACAAAATTTGATTGATAGGTTATTTTTTATCGTATTTTTATATGCGTCCGATATTTGTTGTACTATTATAGAAGAATGCGTCCACTGTTCAGAGGAAGTCATGGAGAGACCTTAAATCCCTTCGAGAACAAGGAATGCTTCTTCAATTGGCTTTCAATTGCTGCATCTTATCTTCATTTGGATCTATAGCTGCTGTTTCGGTATGTTAAGGTTATTTTTTATGTCATTTATGATACATGCCAGCATATTTCTCGTGTGGCCTCTACTGGAGGCACAGTAGGAATTGTGACAAGAGCATGTGTAAATGTTGCAATGATGAGTGCTCTTGGAGTGAGTGGAATTGGAATGGTTGCATCTGGTACATTGTAAATACTATTGTATTACTGCGATAGTCTTTAAGGAAAACATCTTTTCGAGAAACTTGAAAAGAACGAAGAAATCACTCCACTTGAGGTTTGACTCGTCTTTTTTGTCATTATCCTTTGTGCAACACAATCTTTCAGATTTTCCAGTTTGTTTCAAGTTGCATTTTCTTCACCAATGCAGCATGCAATATGAAAACAGCAGGGGCTATTTTCAGAGATGTATGTTTCACCAGTTATCAAATATTACCGATCGACACTGAAAACGGAGAATGAAATGAAGAATTTTGATCGACATATATTAAAGAATCGGTTTGAATGTTCCAGACTTCTAACGTATATCACAATATTTTCTCAGTCGACAATCAGGATCGAAGAGTACTGGAGATAATATTTCTCTGAATGAGTTGAACAAGGCCTTTGAAGAGAATGATAGTATTCGATCAATGTTTGGGGCAGCGAAGATAAGTAAGAGTGCAGCAAGACATGGAGTACAGACAATGAGGTTACTGTATCTGACATCTTTTGTTAATGTTATCTCCTTCAGAATGACAATCAATGGAGCAGGCATAACATCGAGGAAGGCTGCACTCAAAATGGCCAAGATGGCAAGAGAAACGAGATACGCAGGTGCGCACTCAACTTTCAGTCAACATCAACAACATTACTACAGGGCGTGAAGCACGTAATCCAAAGATTACATCTAAAACGACTGTTCTATGCAAACCTGGACATGAAATTGATGCAGCTATCCAGAAGGCATTGTGAGTGTCTATTACGATTACTGCCAGACTCCTTCAACAATATTATCAATATCTTTTTCATTTGAGCAATGCCAAAGGTCTTACTGGGAGACATAGAATCACTCTAGATGAGCCTCTTTATGGATACGATGTCAAGCTGGTTTGTATTTACTCTTCTTCTCTTAATTATGATAGTTTTGTAGAAGGGGAATCAACAATTCGTCACTGAAGTTCTCATCAAAAATCCTACATTTGAGGTTAGGGAAAAGAAAAAGAAAATATAAAAAGATATGAATTCTGCATTTTGTTTTAGGTTGTAAATGGCAAGGCCGTTCACTTCGTCCATGAGGCTTCGGGAACAACACCGACTACATTTCCGAAGTCAATGCCAATCCAGGTGAGACCCCCAATTCGCGATTTGACATACGTTGATATTATTGTTACAGGTGGAAATAAAGAGTACTCAGATTCCTTTGTACTGTGTTCCTCATGTACCAATGACATGTGGTGAAGACTCTTCACTTCTTGACAGCTATGACGATATAATTGAGGATGAGGAGAACAAGAAAGATCAATAGAAACTATGTGAGTGCACACGATATTTAATTTGTTGTTCTAAACTAATCTTGTAAATATTCGCTCTTATCACCGTCCGTTGTTTTTTTTCTTTTCCACGTTAGTTATTGTTTCACCTGTTATGCTTCTAACAAATTTTTTCCATGAGTATTCGTTTGAATTTCGTTGTTATTTTAATGAAGAAATCAAATGTTGATTTTGATAGACAGAAAACAACGATGTCAGAGATAATCTTGTGCCGTGTCCACTTCCAATCAAGAGTGATTTTGTCGTCACTTCCGGTGCGATTTTCTCGTTTTTTTCTACTTGAATGAAATAGAGAACAAGCTCAGCGAACGGGCAGATCTTTCCGTGAATGGAGGGTAATTTGACCTCACTCATTATTCCCTCATCGTAATCGAGTCCATTTGCACTTTGAAGGTGTTGAGTGAAATGCACTGTAGATACCGATCAGGATGACAAGGGAGGACGATCCTCATCCACTTCTGCACTCTACTTGTGCTGCAAGGACGGATCATTTATGATCTGGTGATAAGGCTATTGCGAAATCATAAAGAATCCTTCAGTTTTCAAATTCCTGGGGTGAAAGTAGAAAACATAATCGACGTGATCAGTTCACAGTAAAAATGCAGCAACTATGGTTCTCATCCTGAAATAGTCTGAACATGATCGTGAGTGCAAAATGTCTTTCTTTCTCGGCCCTCACATTAAAAAGTGCACGGAAGTGCAAAGATTGAGTAAGAAAGGGCCATTTGAGGGAGTGATTTATGAATGAATGAGCACTCCTCATTCACATTAGCACATCCACGAGATTGTACAAGTGCATACTAAGTACTAGTGAAATGAGTCACACAATCATCTAGGTAACTAAACAATCATTCTAAAACTGATTGTTGAAGTGAGATCAATACTACATTTCACGCACTACATCTTCTGTTAGAATGACCGTTACCGTATATGAGTATTGTATCCTTTCTCCTATTATGAAAAGTTGATCCAACGAAGAGAGGTCTTCGACTCCCGATTCCCCTTCTCTTCACATCATCGTAAACCCATCAACGTGGTGCAACAATATTGCCGAAACAAAAAGGAGAGAAGTTGAGACTGATTGTGGTATGATCCAAAGGGAGATATCTCTTTCAGTTGTAACTAATCTCTGATGAATGTAACTGTAATATTGACTAGTGTTGTAGTATGTTCATAAACTGTTGAATGATGTGTCCAATTGACTCTTGAGTACTTGTCTCAAGGGTCAAACCGTTCTCGAGGTTGCAACTCCCCTGCAATTACTTCTTCTTCCTTCCTTCCTATGCCATTTCACTCTGATCATCATCATTGCTTATCTTCCTTTCCCTTTCTCGCGTACGTTTTCTGGGTTGAAGCTGCTTTTGAATGAGAGAAACACACAGTTGAGATCTCATTCCGGTCGAGAATATATTGGATGGTTAGACTGTCAATTGACTTCTATTCAATTCCACCCACATAACGGAACCTCGTGAGATGTTTCCATCACCTTTTTCATTCAATTTCATCCCACGCACGGTCACCCGGGAACATTAGAGGGCCATTGCCTCAAAAGGGGAATTGTCATTCTATGTAGGCGGAGTCTTTTCTCTTTTGGGTATGGCTTACTCCCACCAAAGAGATCGTCTCCCATTCACTACTACTTACTTCCTCTTCCGTTTTGTGGTCACTTGTGCACAGAGGAGATCCTCTCTCATACAATAAGCTGATTGTACCTCTCAATTGACCTCTACTATTCTCTCTCATTCTACTGTGACAATACCTCTTCTTGTCTCATTCAGACTACCTCCACCCCCACACTCAACCGTTCCAAAACCCGTGTCTATTTCCATTCGTATTTGTTTGTCTGTCATCCCCTTGAGGGTATTTCTCACATGATCATTCCTCATGAATCACAACCTGGCCCCATATACAATCCAAAAGGGAAAGTAGGCCTCTTTTCAATGTGAACATTGTTTGTTCAGCTTATCTTGCCCATTTGAATGAGTATGAACTGGCCCATGAGGAGACTCCTCCCATTCACATTCTACCGTTACACCACATTCATTCCAGGTTCATCTAGTAGAGGCTTCGTCCTCTCTCTACAGTAGTACTACGAGGAGAGTACTGTAGAAGGATCTACAGTAGTACAAGGAGGAGAGTACTGTAGAAGGATGGTCTCTCTTCTATTCATTGTCACTCTCATACAGGTCAGATTCATTCACTAGGCATTGCCACTTTCTTTCTCGTCTTCCAACTCGTTTATGATGCTTGATGAGGTCTATTGACTGTGTGTAATGATTGAATGTTGAATGATTTGCCCCCATCTAGTTGCCATTCGTCATGATTTGTGATCTGAATCCTTGACATCTTATCTTTTCCTCCAATCAAGTCTGCCGTTCCTCTTCATGTCTTTCTTTTCCTTTCGGGGTCAATCTATCCAATGTGATTCATCCTTAGGGAGAAGCTCAATGAGGTTGTATTATCTTTGTGAGTAGGATGAAACATGTGAATGAGTATGCAGACCCGTCCCTCCACCCTCTCAACTTTTCTATCATTCACGTCGTATTTAATGATTGCATGTGTCAGAAAAAGGAGGAACAAAGAGTTGAGGCAAAGTATCAAAAGTTTGCTGACCTCATTTACTTTTTTGTAACGAGAAGGTTCATAGTAGTGGAACTGCCAAACAAATCATATATCATCTTTGCATTGTATCTCTCAAATAATGTTCTATTATATTCCCTGTAGAGGACTGTCGCCCTTGACACAACGACTCGGCCCATTGAATATGAAGAGTGACAACACAATGGCACTGTACCCGCAACACAGTCCACAATACAACCATGCACTTTCATCTCTTCTTCTTTTGGTCAATCGGATGTTTACACTCTTCATTTCATCCAATATTCTTGTATTCTCTACATGATGAATGAATAGATTGATGTCAAAGTGCTGTATTGTATCAGTTTGGATAGAATAGTTGATATAGATGAAAGAGTGTCTACTTCTCCCCCTTCTTCCTCTCCTTTTCCTCCTCCTTCTCCTCCTTCTTCTTCTTCTGCTTTCCAATTCCCTACCAAGGTCGTCCCAAGATCGCCAAAGCAGCCCATGGTTCAGAAGCGAAAACGAGTGCACATTTGTGCTGAGTGAAAGTACAGGGAACACCTTGGATTACACATTTGAGAGAATGGGAAAATGAAGATGATGATCAGTCCCATTGCAGAGTTGCCATGCAGTCGTTCACTTTTTCACACCAGAAGAACTACGTTACACATTCGGAGTGAAGGATTTGACTGAGGGTAAGTAGATGGGATGACCAGAAGGGAAGAATAGAAGTCTCATCATTCTATACACAGAGACAGTTGAGAGTGTTCACTCTAGTGAAAGTGCATTGCCTCCATTACTGAGTAGAAAATGACAGGAACGTCGAATAAAAGAAGTGCCATTCAACTTAACAAAGAGTCAACCATTTGCAGTACCAAACCATCAGGAAGTATTTCCTCTATTGAGAAAGGAAGAAGGAAGATTACGATTGATTGTTGAGGTATGTAAGGATGAAGATAAGGAATAAAGAGATGAAATCAGGTGGATGGAAGGAAATATGACTTGAGACTAGAAGAATCTTCTGATGATCTGCATGGAGGAGAACATGTCAAAGTAGTACAAAGAGGAAGGAATTCATCTAAACTTGGAGTTGGATTCAATCCTCAAAGATGTCACTACAGGTCACTCTTCCCTTCTCATTCATTATTCATTTCTTTCATTGTAGACACATCTCAAATACTACAATTGCTGCCATTTCAACGTGTGATTCCCGTATTGTAAGTCTCTTCTTCCTTTTTGTTCAATGTAAAGATCGAGTTGCCTGATAGGTCAAAGCATTGGCTGATCTGCCGAAAGAAGTGTCTGAACACTCTTCGACCATTGAGAAGGGATTAGTTAAGTAGTCTTGTACTTAGTTGTGTAGTCTCAACTCATTCAACGTCTCCAATGATTACTTTTTGTTCATTGGTCTTCTGCAATAGACAATAATGAAACCTGTAACCCGAAACGACCCAACTCACTCTCTTTCTTTATGCAACTGACAAAAATTGAAACGAACTCCTACAACTGGGATGAAGTTGAGAGAAGAGAAGGGGAAAACGATTGGAAGGGATGGTTCATGAGAACTTCTTACTAAAAAAAAGTGTAGTGAAGAAAGATGGAAGGGCGACGCCCGGTCATAAGAGAAAAGAATCATTTCAGAAGGGAACAATAATTGATGAATATGGAATACATGTTATACATCCATTCCCTGATAGACATGCACATAGAAGAAAGAGACAAACTGGAGAAGGTATTCAACACTCTCATGTCCTCATCTTAGAGATCAATTCAGATTCCGGAGTCCATATCGTCTACAAAAGAGAATCCCTTGTCCCTACAAACGACTTCTGTGGAATCGAGAATGTTATCACAGAAGAACAACTTCTGGAGGACGAAACTGCCATCTTTGAGGATGTATTCGTGACTGGACAAAAGTTAACACAGCAAAGTGATCTCATTGTCAGTTGATCATTTCTGTTTTACAATTGAATCGAGATATTATGTAGGTGGAATTGGCAGTATTTGTGGATGAAACATTGTGGAAACACTTCTCATCCAAATATGGTGGAGGAGCAACTAGGAAACTGGAGGTACACAAAGAATATTCAGTCCTACAACGAATGACCCCTTCCAGGACTATACTCTTACTCTTCTGAATAACATCCAAATCATGTATTATCAACCGACTGCCTCTCCTCCTCTTACATTCAGAGTCATACGATATGAAGTACTCTCAACACAACCTGTAAGTACTTCAATATCCTCAATCTTCTCAATGTTCCTAATCAGTCCGCTCTGGCTCCTCATCTACACAATTACGGTCATGCTCAGATGTATCTAGACAGATTCTGTAGATATCAGAGGAATCTTGGAATAAGAGATTGGGATCATGCCATTCTTCTCACAGGGTGATCTTTTCTATTCTCGAATACATATTTATGCCATGTTTCAGTTATGACATTCATCGTGGTGCGGGTTCCACTTCGATTTCTGGAATTGCGCGATTGGATGGAATGTGTGATCCATGGAATACTTGTACACTGGCAGAAGGATTGGATTTCACTTCTGCATTCATTGGAACACATGAATTGGGACACAGTCTTGGAATGAGACATGATGAACCATACTGTCAATCAAGACATATTATGAGTTCATCCCTTGGACCAGGAAAAGTTACATGGTCAACATGTTCACTTAGAGATTATCATACATTCCTACAAAGACTCGAGTGAGGATATTCACTCATTACAACAATCAATCAATAATTGTAGTAATCGTGGCAAGAACTGTATGAGAGTGTCTAACATGGCAGAAAGACTAAGGATTCCAACATCATCTAAACCAGGACAAGTCTATGATGCCAATATGCAATGTTCACTTATGCATGGCCCTTCATACCAACAGGTCAGATTATTTCTTCTTTGTGTCATAAACGATTAGTGACAACTTGTCTCTTTTACCCTTTCACTTCCTCAATCGCGCATTTTACTCAAACCGTCAACACAACACATCTCTATAGCTAGACTACCAAGATACTATCATTCTCTTTCTCTTTGTACTCTCTCTTCATACCGTAATCCCTTAGTTGCACCTTCTGATCACTAAGGGATCAGAACAATGATCACGTGATGCAAAGTCCTTATTAGAGTGTCAATACAAACTCGGTTGTTCCACGTGTTTCCGTTCCAAATAAGGAAGGAGGTTCATTGGTAGTGACCCATTAGACATATACCGTTGGTTTCACATGGTGCCAACTAATCGACCAAATCATCGAATGACAAAATGTTCACGGTCTCAATTGTTCTGGAACTTTGTCTTTACCCTTCACAATCTTTCACAGTTATCATGCATTTGTCGGAACACCACCTACCCTCTGAGCACTCAAACCGGTTTCAATCTGCTACTACTGCTACTCTTGGGGAGAAGATACCAAAAGGGTGCATGCTATTTGTGATATGTGTAGACAGTGTAAGCCTATTCATCTGAAGGGAATGAATGACCTCAAAAAGCGTGTACTCAATGCATTAGATGATGGAGGTAATGAGGGAAGTGCACTGATTCACACTTAGATAAGGGTTGGGAAAGTGATTGACTCTTCATTCAACAGACAGATCGTGTCTCATTATGCACTTAAGGGCCTCAATTCACCTAAGGGCAATATGATGTTAGAATGAGTCAATGAAGAGGAAAGGAATAGAGAGAGAGAGGAATAGAGGGACTGTTCAGGTAACTCCACGAAGTGATTCATATGATGGAATATGCTATATGATGTGGTGTGGACAATCAACATTTGGAAGGATAATAACATCACATCCTGCATTAGAAGGAACATTCTGTGGACAGAATAGATGGTGTCAATTGGGAAGATGTGTACAATGGAATGGACAAGATAGACAAATTGAGCCATGGATTACACCTGCACCACAGCCTGTTGTAAGTAATATGAAGAGGGAATGGAATGAATGGACATTTAGAGAATGGATGGGGGATGGTCTGGATGGTCTCGTTCTGATTGTTATAATTGTCAATGTCCAAATATTGCTGGAGGAATGGGATTGACTGTTCAGGTTAGAATGAATACAAACTGAATGAATGGGAATGATTACAGAGAAGAACATGTACAAGTCCAGTTCCATCAAATGGAGGATCAGAATGTAGTGGAAGTACTCAAAGGGCACTTGTATGCAATTCTGATTGTGGATCCAATGCATATTCAGTAGATGAGGTCAGTTGAAGGGAGGGAATTGAGTGGATATCTCCCTTTCAGTACATATCACAAAAGTGTATGGAACATAAGAGATTCAAGAATGATAAGGAATTGACAGGAAGTGGTAGTCAACTTACACGATATCCACAAAGAGCGTGTAAGGTAAGGAGTCTTCTATTCATACTCTTTGATCTCTCCTCTATCCTCATCATTGCCTCTCAAACTCGTTTTCTTCCACAAACAACATCATTTTTCTATGATCGGTTGCACTTTTGTGCCAATCACTCACTTTCATTCAATCGTCCCTTCTCTGATTGTTCTCTAAACCCGGAAACGTTCAATCTGCTCACAAATGTGCAATTAGTGTTTCCTCATTCAGAATAATAGATGACGTAGTAATTAGATTGAAGTGGGTAAGTATTAAGGTTGGCAGTTAGACTACTTAAGTGCATTCGCTACCTCTGCTTCTCCACAGAGCGGCTGCCTCCCGCGTACGAGGGACAACCGCTCTGGGGAGCAGCAGAGATAGCGAATGCACTTAAGTAGTCTAACTGCCAACCATAGTAAGTATGACAAAAAGTGAAGCAAAGAGGAAAAGTTGGCCACCGAGAGCGATGGCTTTATCCAGTTTCTCAATGACAACAAACAAAAGAGTCTCATTTTATGTTGAATTGAATGCAAGGAATCAAACTCCTTCCAGGTCTTCTGTGATGTTTACAATCGAAGAGGATCTCAAAGGAACTATCGATTCTTTGGAGACAATCTTCCAGATGGAACATCATGTGGATATGAAAGATATTGTCTGGAGGGAGAATGTCTTGTAAGTTGAACTCTTTTTCTCATTTATGGCGCCATTGAATAGTCTCTTCTCTTGAGAGAATATCAATGTTGTCAGTAATCATTTCAATTGTCACGCCCTTCTCTTTACTCTCAAAAGGACCTCACTTTCTCTGTAGTGGACATCCAAATGGATGAAGGGCGGATGTGGTCTCACAGGGAAGATAAAATGTGGTCACCGGAAGTGAGAGAGTACTGTAATTGAGGAGAGAGGGGGATTTGGAGAGACTTCTCCTAATTGTTGTCTTTGCAGAGAAAGTGATAGAATGAGAGAGAGAGAATGAAGAGAATGAGAATAAGGGACTGTTACAGCCATTATCATGTGGTGGAGATGCTTTGATTGGAAGAGATCAGTCTTGTCCACAAGAGAATTGTCCAAGGACAACAACAGGACAGGTTAGGATGAAAGAGAATGAGAATAATGGAATAACATTCAGTTTGTATCAACAACAACTCCATTCTCACGTGAACCAATGTCTATGTGGACATCATGGAGTGTATGGAGTGCATGTTCTGTAAGTACTCTCTTATATCATTCAGATGTCTCTCTATTCAGGTATCCTGTGGTGGTGGATACCGTACTCGTACTCGTGCTTGTCCTTCTGGTGGATGTAGAGGAGAATTGAATCAAGAAGAGAAGTGTAACTCCAATCAATGTCCTCCTCCACCCAATCAACCTCCATCATGGAGTGATTGGACTGAATGGAATGATTGTTCTGTATGTTCTTCTTTCTATTCACAATCGATAACATCTTCCTCAGGTCTCATGTGGTCGTGGTAGTCAGGCCCGTTATCGTCGTTGTCGTACTTCTGATGGAAGTCTTTCATTTGATTGTGCGGGTGAGGACAATAATGAAGAAGGATCTTCTACTAACATCGATGGATATAGAAGGACTACTCACAAAGGTGTGGAAGTACTTCTTGTCTCTGGGGAAATGAATTACAGATGAATGAATTAAACCCAGAGGTATAAGTATTTCCCCCAATCGCTTGAACTAATCCAATTACTGCTACTCTAACACCATTGCAGTTTGAGCATGAGTGCTAATTGTCTGAATTGGTTAACTGAGTGAATGAGAACTAACAATTGGAATACATTCTCTTCTGATCACAATGATTTTATTTCAGAGAAGAACATTGAAGTGAGAAACTGTGATATGGGATCATGTTTTGCTGCTGGAGTATGGAGTACATGGGGACAATGGTCCACTTGTTCTACTAGTTGTGGACCAGGAGTACTAACAAGAGAAAGATGGTGTACTCGAGTGAGTACATCCATTGCATCCATTCACTACAGTATCCCTTGTAGCCTCCTTGTGATGGAGCCCCTTCTGAACGAAGATCGTGCAATCAAATGTCGTGTCCTGTCACTTCAGGAAAATGGACTGCATGGAATGAATGGAGTGATTGTTCAAGACTATGTGGAAGAGGATTGAGAACAAGAAGCAGGTATTCATTCATTTCATTCACTCAATATTCAATCTAACACATTCACTGTAACAATGGAATCACTCACTGACAGTCTATATATAGTAGATATAGATGTAGATGTGATAGCCAACTAATCCCTCGAATCTCCTTCACTTACGAATCGTGCGCATTTTGCTTTGGGTGCATGGGTCACATAGATAGTATAGAAGGAGAATGTACGCCCCTGATAAGATGTTTTGCATGTACAGGGCTTGCTATCAAGGATCCTGCTCTGGAGATACTCAGGAACAAGAGTTCTGTAATGAACAATCATGTGATATACAGGTAAGAGAGTGTCTTGTGATCATTGAGTCTATTCTTGTACAGGGTGGTGATTGGGCGTCGTGGTCGCAATGGGGACCGTGCTCGGTCACGTGTGGGGCAGGAGTCAAAAGACGATCAAGATACTGTCGCTCCGGTGACTGTCCAGGCAATTACAAGGTAGACTCAATGAGACAAGGTACAGTAACCCTGATGTTCTATTCAGGAGTCGGCCATTTGTAACCATGGGGACTGCTCAAGTAGGAGTGCGGCCTGGGGAGGTAAGGAAGTGAAGAGACAAAGGAGAAATAATGAGAAGAGAAGAAGTCAAATGAGGACAATCAACACAATAAACAACAATAATCAATCAATTGCAATCAATCAAAGCAAAAAGCAAATATAATAATATGAATAAGTATGCAGTTTATGTGGTGGTGAGTAAACTGATATCTAGTCAGAGGAGTCGATATATGTGTGATTGAATGTGATTGTATTTCAGGATGGGGCTATTGGTCGACTTGTTCCGAAACGTGCGGGGCTGGGGTGAGGAAAAGAGTGAGAAAATGTTACGGAGGAGGAACCTGTCCTGGAGATGAATATGAACGACAATATTGTCTCACTCGTCAATGTTAATCTTATTCTTATTCTTTAATTGCGTAACAGTCCCTTTACTCGCTGCGTGGCAGCCCCACTCACCTCACTCCATCTTAATCCCGAGACCAACTCGACAAACGTGTAAATCGTGCAAGAGCCCCTACCATGCATAAGCAGCCATGAATAAGTCATTGTAAATATGTGTCCCCCCTGTAGACCCACTGATGACTACCGTAGTCTGACAGTCATCGATAGTCCTTCCTGAACTCATATTTTCTCATCTCGAGTATTTATTATGCACTGATTATGAGTGTCAATACTGCATTAGCTTGAATGGGAGTATGTTGACTGAATATGATTCATTGTCACTCTTTCGTTCCCTTCTTCTTCCTCTCTGCTCATATCATTCTACGGGTGGCCTTACAGTCTTCTTAGCAACAATCAATTGTCTTGCCCATTTTAGAACACGAATCTGTCTTTGATTGATTCACTTGTTTTTATTAATTTTGTTTTGAATAAACAGATAATTAATTGTCTATCTCGGGTGTTTATTGACATGAATGAGTGAATAGAAGAGTCTCAATGGGAGGACATCTCAATGTGAGAATAGTCAAAAAGATCTTTATCTGTGAATTGACCTCCTGTTGTGTAAGTGTTTTCATTCTTTCTTCTTGTCTGTTTTGTGCCATTCAAAGCAATGATCTGTGGCCAATCTACGGAGGAAAAGTATTGCAAGGAAGAGGAATTGTACAAAGTCACTCTTCAATTAAACGTACGCAGATGAATGCAAGATCGTCATCAGTTCAAAGGTTTGTCAATACTCTACACAAAGTATTCATTCGCTGGACCATTCAAAAGGTCAAACCTCAAATTGCAGCTTCAACTTCTGATACCGTATATAGGTAGTGTGATTTCCAATGAGTGCAAATAAATGGAGCGACGGAATTTCGAAAAGGTAAAGACGGTTCAATGGTAATTTTCAATCAGCTGTGAAAACTGTCATTCAATCACTTCAATGTGACCACTTGTTATCTCGTGATGTTCTTTTTCTTGATAGATTGACTATCTATTTGTGGCCTTTAGGTAGTTGTCCTTCCATCCGGAGGGGATCATGTACTATTGTTATTCTTTCCATCTACAGACATTCATATACATTGACTCTCCACAATGGTCGATGATCTATTCATTCCTGATACTTCTTCATAATCCATTCCCTCTTCTTCCTCATTGTCTTCTCCTCCCTCCCTCCTGATCACTTCGAGTCCCTTTCCTCCGTCTCTTATCTGCCTTCAATGGTATACGGATCTACTGACAAAGAAATGAACCGAGTAACCGGAAAGAGTATGAATGATGCATTGTTGAGTGAAGCGGGGCACATCTTGTATCCTCATCCACTCTATTATTCCCCCTCCCTTTCAACCAGCCTGAAGGTGTCAGTGGAACATTTGATGTAAGTGTTGACATCTCAATCATATGAGATCATTCTTAAACCATCTTCTCTTTAAGTCCATCATCATCAATCTTGTCTGTTGTCATCTATTTCTTTCTTCATTGTGTGAATTCCTTCACTTCTCAACATGAACAACTATTTGTTTGCTCACTTCAATCCCCTCGGGATGGCTTCTCCATGTTCTTTTCCTTGTCATTTCATCCATTCACAGGGTCAGACTAGGTAATCATTCACATGCTTATACAAATAGTCTTGACTCATTCTGTCTCAACTGGTCTGTCTTCTTGTCTCTCCAGTTGAATACTGTAGACGTCGCCATGTCCTCAAGTCATCATTCCTATTCATCTCAGAGTGGTTCCACATATCACAACATACGTTGTAGAGAAGTGATGGCCACGAGGGAATATGAGTGAAAGTCAATTGTGCGAGGGACATTTGCGCCATAATGGTGAGATGGACAGAAGGGCCATCGATTCACACCCAAGTGTCTCTTCAACACACACAAGAATAACTGTCGTTTTCAACGGTTTGAAATGCTGGTGACAAATTTGCAGTTAAATTAACCTTTAGAAACGGACAGATATGTTTGTGTGTGCATCGTAATGACGAAGTTGTCTTTGATCCAATTTGCCCGAGATCTAGAATGTCATCGCGAAGTGCATTCTTTTTCTCTAATTCATTGCTGAGCGGTTGTCTCTCCCATCTGATAGATAACCGTTCTTCAATGAATTAGAGAAAAGGAATGGACTTGGCGATTGGAGGTGTCTACAATTAGCCCTCCCTGTAGAAGGAAGTAATAGTAGAAGTGATTGATCCATTCCCATTATGGGGGAGGACACCCTCGTGGTGAACTCTTTCAACAATACAATGAGTACCCACGCAATTGACATTCCTTAGAAGGATAGAGAGGGAAGGGGAGGGATATAAAAGGGGAACGCATCAGATTCATTCCAACCATACTCATTGTATTGTACCCTTAGGGGTTGAGTACAATCAATCATATGAGAGTACTTCATTCGATACTTCCCTTTGCACCTTCCACTTCATTCACTTCCAGACTCTCATTGTCTCCTTTCGTTGTTTTGTCTGTTGCATTCGTGATCATCCATCCAGATCACTCCATAACATTCACTATTTTTGTTTGTATACAAGCTTGATGAGTCGATTGTCCCCACTGTCGACTACAGTCTGCATCCCTTGTGTATCTCTCATTTTGATCCGACGATTAGTCTTTCCGCTTCCATCCTCAGTCTTTTTCGAACACCAACGTGCGGATTAACATTCTCTATTGTTTGGAGAATGGATAAGAACAAACATTGATTTGAACTCCTCATTCTTGACATTCAAGGTTCCCTTCACTATTGCATACTTGCAGTAGTAGTATTCTCTTCTTCATCTTTCCATGATTCAATATTTCCATTGATGTATCATAATGTGTAGAGAGTAGCCAATGGCACTCCTCCTCCTTTCCTTTAGTATCTTCTTTTCTCTTCCTTCCTTTCGTGTCCAATATCTGTTGTACTTCTCTCTCTCTCATTCCATTAGATGGTCGTGATTCCATCTGTTGTACATACTCCCCCTCAGGATTTGTCCATTCATTCATTCCTCTAGTCTATCGTGATCATTTCCTTCTTCCATAGGATCAGACAATATAGTCAATATCACGTAGATACCTAGAACTCCAATAGATGAACTCTGAGAAGTATTCTCCCCTCCCAGACAAGAATTGACTCTTACCGTACTCTTTCCTTCTCATCCTCTTCTTGAACTGCATAATACTCCTCTCTATTCTAATAATGATGTTGTGTGTATAAGTGATAAGTGATGACCTTTGAGGATGGTCAAGATATCACCTTCTCCTTTTCAATTGAAAGTAGATTCATTTACTTTCAATGATTCTCAAGAACTCGAATCAAACAACAATGAAGTCATCAAGGATGCAAACAAGTATCATCTTTACAATAAACAACTCTTTACATTCATCTTCAGGAGGAAAGAAGAACAGAAAATTATCTCGGAATCATCAAGAATATTTCCATCTTTACGGTTTTTCATGGCTCTTTTGATGTGTTTATGCTTCGTTAGTCTATCAGTGAGACTTCCTTCCTTTCATTCAATTCATTCATTCATTAAGGTATCAACAACCAATCTATCAGTTTCCATGGTGTGCATGGTTAAGAAAATGAACTCAACAGAGGATGAAATGACCTCTTCAATCAACATTTCATGTCCAAAGTGAGTATTCCTTTCACTTTCATTCATTTCACTCATGAACTTTCCCCTTGATCTCACTTTCAATCAGATTTAACACAGAACTAATCGCCAAATGTTTTGTAATGGCCAAAAGAGAATGATTGACCGTTAGAGATGTTGTCAATATAGAAAACACGTGAATGAGGACGGGGTCATTGTTGTACCGTGCAGTGAAGCAGGAAAAGTGGAATGGACACCTATTGAACAAGGTGAAGAGACAATCATTCACACTCAATCAATCAAATATTCAAGGATTTGTATTTGCTGCCCAGAATGTTGGATCTTTGGCTATGCTATTGACTGGAGCACACGCTGATAGATTGAATGGTGAGACTTGTGATGTTTATCGTTTGATGGCTCAATGAGGAAGTTTCTTTTCTCTTTCTTACATTGACTACTCAAAATACCCCACGTGAAGGGACAATTAAAGACTTTCCAACCATTTTCTGAACCATGAAAAGAAAGATGAAATGTTGAGGGAAATGGACGATTACAATTGGACTTGTACTACTTGTTGTATCGAATGCAATCATACCATTAGTAGCACAGACATCAGTGAGTATTCCCCTTTCATTCTATCTGTTGACTATATCCAAGGTATGGCTTGTATTCATCTTTCGTGTTATTGCGGGAATGGGTGATTCCTTTCTCTTTCCTTCAGCAACTTCTATGATTGGACGATGGTTTCCCCCTAAAGTAAGTGAATACGGAACTGTCAAATGTAATAAGTATCCCCAACAGGAACGAGCATTTGCATTGGGTTTTGTGACTGGAGGAAGACAAATTGGTATGAATAGACGGATGTTGAGAAGAGAATGAATTGTATACAGGTAGTCTGTTGATACTTCCAGTGGCAGGAGTGTTGTGTGATCACAATGGAGGAGGATTCGGAGGATGGCCAGCAATATTCTATCTATCTGGTCAGAGATTAACCATACTATCATACAAATACATCTCTTCAGCCATAATCACAACAGTCATTCTGATCATTTGGTTGATTGGATCAGCAGACAAACCGAGTAAACATTGTTTCACATGCAAAGTGAGGAGGAATGAGAAGGAATGAGATAAGGAAGAAGAAGTTCAGAAAGAGGAAGAATACATTGCAAGGAAGATTGATGAAGAATCACTCGGAAAGAGAACAGAAAGAGGAAGTCCGCCATGGAGAAAGATAATCACTTCAAAGTAAGATCATCCAATCTAATCTCTTTATCTTTATCTCTTAGACCATTGATTGTTGGAGTATTCGCTCTTGTCTGTCATGAATATCCACTCGTCATCATGTTACAGGTATCTATTCATTCTTCATACAGAGTACAATTCCGTGCAGAAACATTATTTTCTCTTCTCAGTAGAAGTTGTTCATGATCTTGAACTACGAACAGAAGGCGTATTTACTCTTACTCCAGTATTTAACCTTTACTTCCTCCGAAAGATGCAAAAGATAGATTTGATCCAAAATGAACACATAAGTAATGACGTGTGGTTGTAGTCTCCATATACACAGACAAACACAATATCCCCCCTGTAGCTTGATCCATTGAGTAATCCCCTTATGTTCAATTGCTGTTCTTTGTTTGATCAGACGATGAAAACGGGATGAAATGAGTCATAGAAGTGTTCGAATTGAGGGACTTGAGACATGAAACATTCGATTCAGTTGCTGCCTAAGTTCTTCAATGAAATGCTCAAGTTGACATCAACCCAGAGTGGAATGGTGTCAGCCCTTCCTATTGCTGTTCTATATATCAGCAAGACCCTTTCATCGTCACTCTCATCTGCATTGACAGCCAATCAGAAGATAGGAAAGACTACAAGTTGCAAGGTATTGACAATCAGGACATTCCATTCATGATTCCATTGAGATGTTCAATTTGATTGCTTCTCTTGGTCTTGGTATTTGTGTGGGTATCACTCCTCTCCTTACTCAATCACAGTCTCCCGTACCTGCCATTCTTGTCCTCTGTTTGGCCAATGCATTCGCTGGTCTGTTCTTTACTCAATGGCAAATATGACAAAGTGTCATTCAGGTCTGCACACTCCAGGTGTTCAGACTGCACTTGTTCAGATTGCTCCTGCATTCTCTGGTGAGAACATGAACATCTGCAAGAGAAGTGATAGTCCATTCAGGAGTAGTCACAGGATTGTCTTTCTCTGTTGTCGCTGTATTTGCTATTATCAACAAAGTACTTTCAAGCACAATTCTCGAGTAAGTTTCAGATCAAAGAAGAAGAAGATAATTGAATGCAAATAATCCCACAGTATGAATGAGAACATTTGAGGACTGGATCATCGACAGAATGGGCGATTGTATTCGAGATCTCAGCAGTTGTTGCCCTTCTTCCTGTTGTATTCTTCACTATTTGGGGAAGTGCAGAAAGACAAGTCAGGATATATTCTTCGTTCAGTATGAATATTCTTCATTCTAGCCATGGGCAAGTCGTGAACAGAAGAAAGAAGCAGATCAGAAGAGTGAGACTCTTTCTGAGAACTCTTCCATTGTTGCATTGGCTAAGTTCTCACTCTATCTATCACACAAAGTTATGCCTTCTTAGGAATCATGAGAACAGACCAAACGGTAGAGAAATGCTTTCACCATATGAATTTAGAGCTTTGATAATAATTTTGCTTTGAGTACATTGCTAGTTTTACTGTATGTAACATTATTGTGCCATATCTATGAGAATATGCTCATATTGTGAGATTCTCTAGATATTCATAAGCTTTCTATTGTTTTGTTAATTAACGGGAATCTACTGTTCACATTTCTCATCTCTTGTACATATTTGACTAGACGCTCTTGGGGTCGGTGTAGCTTTACATTCTCGGTTACAAGTGCATTCTCAACGGGTTCTCTCGCAATTAGAAACAATTTTGTTACTATTTCTAATAATTTGATAAAATATATTTCTAAGTATTGTTTTGAATGGAATAAAACTCTAACGTAAAAATGAGTAAGCTCAAAAGACAAATAATAGGGACCGTCTAAATAGCACCTCGAAGTGCATTCCTTTTCTCTAAGTCATTCGGAGCGGTTGTCTCTTGCCGCTGATAGACAACCGCTCCG
>JACMIF010001828.1:0-21209 GCA_014805445.1 Diplogasteroides magnus | reverse complement strand
GGGGGGGGGGGTGCAAAATAATAAAATAAATTTCTGTTCCCACCTCGATCTGATCTCCCTTCCCAAATGAAAGATCTCCTGCATTGCGTGCCTTCCATGGGAATTGAGCCTGACACGTACACAAGACTGTGTCAGCAACTGATGAAGCGCCTCAAGATATTCATTATACATTTCAATCGTGTCCGGAATGGAAGCAGCCATTTCACCTAAATATTTATTAAAAAAACTAAATCTAAATCTTTAGCTGTATATTCAACTGATAGTTCTATTATATTTTAAAATCAGTTACAGTGTGAAAACAATGAGACTGACCTGCAGCAGCATTGAATGTCTGATGATTCTGTCCAAGAGAACTACCAACTGCAGATGAATCTGTAGTATATTTATTCTCATCAAATAATCAGTCTACGAAATAGAATTAGAAACATTAGATATTGAAAAGATAAAAGCGACATTTATGTCGTTATATCAAAATTGAACTCACTTGGTTCTTCGAGAATCTTCTCCAGACTCGGCGATGGAGTCACATTCGATGGAACTGTCTGCATTGGCTGAAATGGAACAAAAGTAAGTGAATCATTGTGAAGGTAAGCTGCAGTCTATCTTCGGAGAATAGAAAGTGTCACTCACCGAGCAGACATTTGGATTGACGGGTGCAATAGGTTCAGCGAATGCAGAAGGGAACCATCCAACCTGAAATTACAACATATTCAGGTAATCATTCATCTATCAAGAAATAGTCGACAATTGTATTGACATTCCCATACAAAAACGAAAATGAAAGTGTACACCTCATGTCAAAAAGTAATGACAAATCGGATATACTGCATGAATCTCAGTATGTCAACTGTTGATATTCATAAGCTACCGTAGTTTCTTCAATCGATAATACACTCACTTTGTCCTTAATCTGTCCTGCCAGCCATCCAGGCTCTGCTGCATGTCCTTCGAACACGAGAATGTTGTCACCTCAAACAATAAAGTAAAATTGTGAAATTCCTACTCGACCATTGAAATGAATTCCTTAATGGGTTTGCATAACAATAATAATAATCCTGAGACAAGAGATTAACGAACTAGTTAAGCTATTTCTTAGACATGTATAAGAGTGTTCTATACACTACTTTAGAGCATACAACAAAACGTTACCTGGTTCGAAGCTGAGTTCATCCTCGCTTCTCGCTTCGAACGCGTAGATTCCTCTGTACTTGACTGTAGACTGACCAGTTGCACCATTTGGAAGAGGACCATTTGAACCTGGAAAGAGAAGAAAGATGTTGGGCAGTGAATCTCCATGCATAACATATAATACTTTAAAATGGCTATATAATAGAACTGAACAATAACAAATATGCAGAGTAAACTGACTGGATTCGTGGTGTCCATTGAGTGTGTTGTCTGGTACGACAGGAGGTGTGTCGTATGTTGGAATGGAAGATGAAGAGGGAGGAGGAAAGGATGAAGTAGTCGGAGAATGCACACTTAACCATTCACATTCAAGTGTTATGTTGTAAAAAAACGAAATGATGAAAAATGAGATATTTCGCTTGTACTATCGTCTACACTGAAATGAACTATAATTTTAACTCGTGAAACATTTTTTTTTTAAATTTGAGTATAAATCTACATCTCTAGATCTTTGTACATTTAAAAATAACTAGTTCACCTCGAGTTGTTCAACTGAGACAGGTCTGGTGGTGCATCGTACATTGGAGGCGCCGCCTGTAAATACATTCCTTTCTACCTCCTCACAAAGTATTCTTGACACTACGAGAAAGGACAACTTACATCTAAGTGATTATGTTGATGGTTGTTAGCCATCGAGTTAGCTCCTTGCAGTTTCATCGCCAGTGAACGCTGTAATTGGAATCTAGTATCCTCTTGGATATTGATTGACAGTATCGATCTCACAATTACCGTACCTTCTTCTCCTCTGCCCTTGCGAGTCCTGCAGCGTGTTCTGCCCGTAGTCTCTCTACAGAAGGACGAAGACCACTGTCCAATTCGCCACGTTTCTTAAATGCATAAAAATTAGATACAACGAAATTAAGTGAAAACATAATAATTTGATGAGACGTAGTCATTTGCACATTTGCATTAGAGGACCCTCTGGTCAATGTTCAACTTTTATAAACTGTAAGCGCAGTTCGATAGGGGTGGTGCTAATATGTGCATCTGCCAAAGGAAAATGGATAAAATAATTTACACGGCAGGAGAGCATAAGATACAAGTCAATCCACCTCAATTTGCGGGAATTCAAAATTGTATACTGTTTTTTTTCGCGTTTAAGCTTTTCTTTTCGGTGAGTGGCTTCCAATTGCATTTCTTCACTTCGCATTGACTCCGTAAAATTGCAATAGCTTTCAAGATATAAATAAATGGGGGTAAAAATTTTCGAAATCACAGAAAGTCGGCAAAGTAAAACAAAATAATTCTTTGAGAATATGAACAAACCTTGACTACATTCTCCTGCTGAGTTCTGTTGCGTTCCCGAGTTGCATCCACCTTCAAAATTTCAGAAAATTGTACCAGCATATTTGGTTAATCAATGGTAGGCCGGGATCGTTATCCTGTTGACCTAATGAATAACAATTCAACAATTCTACCGTACCTGTCTCTTCATCTCATCCAATCGCATAGAGGCCGCAGCCCGTCTCGACACGAGGTCTTCCAATTCGCTGGCTCGTGCGGTCGCGTCGCGGTTTGCGCCTTGTAATTGCAGCAACTGATGAGCGAGTTGTTCAGCTTGCACTGCTGTCTGAACAATCATCCCGTGATTAGAGTACTCACAAGTAATTGAATGTCACCTGTTGATTCTCCTGTTGGGCATCTGCGATTTGTTTCAGTTTATCATCACGAATCACACGCATTCCTTCGATTTCCTGAAGTAGGATTCGTAATGAGAAATAGAACAATCAGAAGGTTTACCTTAGTGACAGCCTCAATGGAATCCCTCGCCTTTGCTACTTCTCCATTCAGATCAGATGCCTTTTCTTCCAATGCCTCAAGGAATTAGTATTGTTAGATTGTATAGATTACGGTAGTCTCAGATATTCCAATCAAGACTCACCTGCAACTGGAACTGGAGTGTCTTCTTCTTCTGTTCTTGTGTTGCAGCTCTCTCTGCTGCAGCTGCCTTCTGGGACTGAACAAAGAAACGTACGATTGTATCATACAGTAACCCTCTGTAATCGATCAATATCGTCTTTGATAACGCACTAATAGATCTCTCTTCCTCTTCTCCAATGAATTCTTCTTCCTCTGCTTCTCTTGTTCCTGTCGAATTCTCTCACGTTCCTCCTGATAACAAATCATTCTTCAATTACATTTCATCGTTAGAGAAACTTTGTGCACCCATGAAGGTGTACATACTGAGTACGCAAATATTTCTCACCGCTCTCTTCCTTTCCTGTTCCAATCTTTCTTCTTCGATCGCTCGTTGTCTCTCAAACTCTGCCTGTCTAGCTGCCTGAATTACAAAAGTTCCATAATGTGAGATTGATGAAATGAGTTCATTCATAGACACAAGAATCACTAACCTCTCTCTTCCTTTCGATCTCTTGTCTTTCTCTTTCCCTTCTCATTTCAGCCTCTTGTTCCTTCTTCCTTTCTTCTGCCCTACGACGATCGTCCTGCAAATAAAAAAAGATAAAATAATTCAAAAAGACATTATTGGCCAAATATCCAAAATATAAACTCACTTCCTCTTGTATAATCTGCCTTCTTCTATCCAACTCAGCCTGACCACGATCATAATTATCACGGCGTTTGTCCTACAAACAATACACAATACATCACTCAACAGCCATCAATTTGAAATCAACCATCGTACTCATAATTCAAAAAGATCCTATTGAATTGAATGAAGAATGGTTAGAGTTTGACATTGTTAGCTCTTATGCGGATTAGGATCTGTCACCCAGATGTGAAAAAACGGCTTAGGGTCAAAACTTTTTAGAATTCAAACAGGCTAGAACCACCGCATTTTAAAATTATGATCATTCTAAAGAAGTACAGTACTTCAAAAGTCTTGGGTGCAGGACTCTTCTGTGCGGGCTCCTCGCCAGAGGGAGTCGCAGGTGAATCAGATCTGAAATAAATATTTTTTTAGAAAAAAGTTCTTCGGTGAAATTGATCCGGCAAGGAAAATTAAGAAATCTACAGTATATGTCATACCTGATAGGGGTGTGATGACAGAGAGAAGCGAGTTCTGATGGAAGTTCACTGGGCAGAGTGAATCCATTCTGAGAACGAGAATGATGAAATGGACAGAAGAATAGAATGATTACCTTGTGTTGTTCAATCAGCCACATGGCAATGGAGAACTCTTCGACTGACAGACGACCGTCCTACAATCAGTTACAATACTTCAGAACTATCCAGAGAGTCGTCTACAGTATCCTTCCCCTACCGTACCTTGTTGACATCAGAAAGAGTCCAAACATGAGCCAACGCAGGAGTGGGCAGTCCGGATTGTCCCATTGCATTCCTGGCTGCTGGTCCAGAGAGGAAACCAGTACGCTGCTGCAAAAAGGGAATTACTATAAGGTTTCAGCCAAAGGTTTACATTCTCCAAATGAATACACGTATAAAACATTGTGAAAGGGGACCGAGCAAAATAATTTAATGTGTTTCCGTGCACAATTTGATCAATTTAGAATAAAATACTCTTGTTGTACAAGAGAAAGACATACATATAAAAGCTAAAAGTATGATTATTACCTTATCAATTTGGTTGAAATGCTGTGCATACTTCAACTTGTTCTGTTGTGGCATTGTCCAATTCTCCAATTGTTTCCCTGGTAACTGAGGTGGACGACCAGGAATGGGTGGTGCTGAATGAGATGAAAGTAGAAGAAGAGGGGAATACTCTCTCAAATGGAAACACTCTCTCACCCTTGACAGGAGATCCTCCCATGCCCATCATTCCTGCCGGAGCAGTCTTGTATGTGGGAAATTGCACACCTCAAGGCCAATTCATATTATATTCGGTTGTAAGAATGAGCTCTACCAGAAGAAATAGATATTTTTGGATAATCATTGATCCATGAATCAATAATGCGTCAAGAATCACCGAACGTCAAAAAGAAAACAAAGAAATACCTTGTTGAGCAGCGAGTCCAGGAAGGGCGTACGCACCAGGCATTGGAGGAGGGGCTCCTGAAGGGAAGATGTGGATACTGTAGAGAAGGAATAGACATGAATACAGTACCCATGGGCATTGATGGATGGTACATAGGAGGCATGGAAGGAATGGGAGGAGGGGCACGGGGAAGAGAACCTGAACATGCAAAACATTGTTGTTACATTCAGGATATCAGGAAGATCTACACTACTGCAAATGGACACATTCTCACTCTTTTGTTCCAAAATGTTCTTATTTTGCAAGGTTGATGAAAAGAACTGACCGGAGAGTGGAACGTTGAGGATGGATGGAGGAAGATGAGGAGGAGGAGGAACACCCTACGATGTTTATATTATAATCACTTGAATACAATATAAGAGAAAATAATTAGAAAACGAAAAAAAAGACCAACCATCAAACAATTCCTCGTGAGTTTCATTGCAATGGAGAATTCTCTCTGATCAAGTAGACCATCATGATCCAGATCAGACAGACTCCAGATCTGTAATACAATAAGGGATTCAGTAGTCATTTGATAAGTGAACAACAAAAGATGATAGAATGGGTACCTGTCCAAGTACTGTAGGTGGCAGTCCACTCTTCATAAGAATGTCTCGTGCTGCCTGTCCTGTCACCTAAACACAACAATATAATCATTGATTGGTGTGTCAAATACAAGAGTGCTATGGACGTTTACGTCGTGAACACGAGAACGAAGGCATATCTGCCCATTTCACCATTATGGCGCAAATGATCATGACACTAATGTCTTTCACCCTTATAGGTAGATCAATATGATTCAAATGTGTTAAGTGTACCTTTCCTCCCATTGGATTGAGTGTAGTGAACTGCATCATGTTCTGTTCATGTTCAGCAGCAGAAATCTCGAATGGATTGGCCATCTAAACAATTCACACATATAAAATAGACAATTACTCAATTGCCTTCATTAACGTGAGAACCCCAAGCGATTTGTTGTCATATTTTCATATCAACAGATGGCCTACAAAATGATGAATAGCAAGGAATAACAATCACTTGTCATCAGTAAACTAGACTATGTTTATGTAGGATAGTGAGGAAGATAGTGTTGTGAACTCTCAATCGACTCTTGTTGTGACTCATCGGGTCATTTTGTTGTCATTCCTTCCTCGTTCTCAATCTTTCTTCTTCTCAATTCTCCTGTGCTCACATAAATATTAGATGTCTCAATGAACATTTGTCCATCAATCTATCATATTGCATTGTCAGTCATCTTCCACTCAACCAATACCCTTTCCCATCAAATATGTGATTGAATTCACTCGCCTCTCTTCTCTTCTCTTATTCCGCACGCTGCCCTCGTGCGATTTCGCCTTGCGGCCACCACTGAAAAGGACTTATGAAGGTTGTGATGTCCTAACGAAAGAAGGAGTCTGGTTGTGGACAAAAGGGAGGAAAAGGGACTGGGTGGAGGGCTAAAATCGAAGGTTCGGAGGGCCAATTGCATTGAGGAATGCACACATGGAGGAAGAATGAGGGAACAAAAGGGGAGGAAAGGCAGTCAAGTGGATAAGAGTACAGTGATCAAAGAGAAAGGAGAAATGATACATTGTCTATCATTGTGGAAAGTATGAGAAGAGGTAGTAGAATGAAGGAAAGAGAGAGAGAGAGGCTATCGGAAAACGATTGTGTGTGCTAAAGGAATAGGGATGCACAGAGTTGGAGAGAGAAGAAGAAGAAGGGAAAGAGAGAGGGAGACTGTTTAGGGAAGAGACAAGGGAAAGTGGGTTTGACTATGAAAGCGTCAATGGGTAAATATATGTCTAAACAGCTTTGGAGTGGGATTATGACAGATGGGACAGAGGTGGAAAATGATTGATGGAAGAAGGAGAGAGGGAATGAGAGAAAGGAAACAATTAGGCCTTTGAGACTCCCATTTTATGAGTTTTGTGAGAATAAGAGTAATCGTACAAGGGGGGACTATTCTCTCAAAAGATAGTCTCTAATGAGAAGGACTACTAATTGATAACATTCCCCTGTGCAACAAGTGTTCGCAATGAGTCGACAAGTGAGTGTGCTATCGATTTGGGAATGGACATTCCCATTGGGGATTGGACATCAATCCAATGGGGATATTCAATGAGAAAGAAGTCAAGGGGAGAGAAAAGATATTGGTCGACAGCGATAAGTGAATTACTCCCACTACCTCATTCCCTATTCTCAAGTTTATGCTCCGTAAAGAGAATAAATGTTTGCCCTCCAAGTACATGCATAATGGAGATGTGAAAGAGTCTTGGACTCCGGCAGCTTTCCTGTCTTTTCTCTCTCCTTCCTCATCCTTTTACTCATCGATCTTGAAGGAGGAGAGGAACTTAGGACATGAATAGAGTCCGGGCAGTGCATTTCAGAACAGAAGAGGCATGAGGAGGTATGATGGGTGACGACTTTGAAGTGGGAACAAGCAATCAGAGATATATTAGAGTTGCAAACTCCTTGCAAGAGATCAATATAAATGCAATCGTTCATTAAATCTTTATACCAATGAAAAATACCCGATGAATGAAGACATTAAATAACAACAACATAGAAATGTGCAAGTAATAGATCATTTTTAACGAAAGGCCCGTTTTGAACACAGAAGAATAATCGTGGATGTGAATAAATAATTTTCGCTCCTATGACAATTGTGAATGTCTAATGACGAGAATCGGGCATGAATTGTCTCTTGCTACGAGGATCTCGAGGGGCATTAGAATTTGATTGAAGGGAAGGAGGAGGACCTGTAATAACAATCACGCCAATGAGTGAAACGGCAAAAAATGAAGAAAAATAATGGTACATCTAGAAACTGAGGGTTAGAATAGATTAGGAAAATGAGACAAACCTTGCATGAGGCTCATCAATGGTTGAACTGTTCTCGGGGGACCTCCAATGGTAGGAGTTGAAGTGGGTCCGTCATCGTGAAGGAAGTCATTCTGATATAATAATCCAGGGTTATCTTATCCAATTATAATAATGTACATAGACTACCTATCAGCCAGAATCAGTTAATGGAGTAAAATGAAAACTAACCCTCTTGGGAGGAGGGAATGCGGCTGCAAACTCTGCACTGTACTCGCTCATGTTGGGTGCCTCAGAGTACACCATCGTGAATTCACCTTCAAAAACACTTCATTTAATCATATCTTTACAATTGACTGAATTCATTAAAAATTAAAATAATTTCACTCACCATGTTTAGTCAGTTCGCCGTTGCGGCCACAAGCTAACGACATACAGCCCTGAATAATGTTCATTTAGTCTCCAATTTGCAAATATTGAAAAAAGGAGAATTTTAATAGCTTAGATACATTTAAAGTTGCTCTTAAATTTACCTTGAATATGGTTGTGTGTCCATTCTTCAGTCTGCATATGTCGCCCGGCATCACGCAGTCACCATAGTCATTTGTAGGGACGTTCAGATTAACAGATCCTGAGAAACATCATAATGAAAAGGATATCTAAAAATTTATCGATTTTTCAGGCTTGAAAAATCGCCTTTCTGAGAAATGAAAAGACTACAAAAATCAGCAATAAATACTTCAGACTAACCGGATGCATCAGCCACTCTAACGGTTGTGTACTCGCCGTGCTTATTTAGAAAGCCAACCGACGGTGCTGAAAAAGGCTTTGAATAAATCTAAAAACAGGGAATATATTCTACTCACTTTTTTCTATGATAATGAATTCACAATTGACAGATTGTAATTGGGGTTGCAACTGTGCAATTGGAGACGTTTTCCATTTTATTTCAGGCGGCGGGTGAGACATTCTCAACTAATTTAAGTGATTATCGAAGAAATAACAACGTTGTTCGCAAAATGAGACGAGAAAACGAAACGACAAGAGAGCAAAAAGTTTTAAAGGGACAAGCCGCATCCGTGGACTAAGCGGCTGCATGCCTGTGTGTCTTATACAGACTTCCCCTAAAATGCTGGGCAGATTACTGTAGAGTGCACGCGGGATTTCTTTTCGTCGAGCGCTTCCGGCTTTGAAGTCAGCTTTTCCTGCCATTTTCTGACCTAGTTTATCAACCCATCACTTCTATTTTGTTCTTATTGGTATATCTATCTTGACCTTTTTGTCGTTACGGCATCTCGCTCGTTGTGGAGGCGTTATGGGCCGCCACGATGGCTTCTCTCCACGCAAGGTATCTTCGTAATTACTCAGTTTTGTTATCTGTATGTTTGCGTTCCCAGGATGTACGACGATCTCACCGAGCGCGTGCGACCGTCTACAAAAGCCTGGATGAAAACGGTTCGTTTAATAGTTTGCTTGCATTCCTCAAGTGTTTCGTATACTAAGTATTTTGTAACGGTTACATAGATTGCTAATAGTTTCCGCTATAATAAATAATAATGTAGCTATTTATTCTGAAACATCATCTTACAATCTTGTTCGATTTATAAATTAACGGACAAATTTTTAACACATTGAAATGGTTGTTCAGGTCTGGGAATGCCATCCCCCGCCTCCCTACGTGCACTCGTTGATGCTGCGAACGTGCGAAGAGATCGAGTATGGTTGATTTGTTTCTTCTTTGTAATTTTACTCGAATGTATTTTGCGTTATTCAAAAACGGATCTTTTCATGGTAGGATATTGGTCTCAAAAATAGTTGTATGTTTGTGCTTCTAGGAGTTGCGTGAGGTCTTCCAAGCTGCACAAGGCACTCGTTATCCACTGAGGACAAGAGGGGCAGCGTTAGTTTTTTTAAAATCTTCCTTCATTTGTAATTTAACACCAATCTCTCATTTAGATTCATGATAGAGACAACAGAGGATGAATCGGATCATCACGAGGAAGAAAACATTGCAAAGAGAACAAGGAGACACAGCGGGTCAGTTTATTCCTTCAAATCAACCAAATACATGTTTGTCAAGAATGTTCGGTGACGATGACGACGTCGCTGGTCCTTCAGCGAAGAGGAGAAGATCACATAATGAGTCTCCTATGTGGGTTACTGTAACTGATTTGTGGTATAGTGAATTGTTTGAGTATGAAAAGACCTCCTCGTCGTCGTTCGAATCTCGTCGAGTCTGACGATGAAGAACGAGGATCTTCACATGCTAAGGTTCCATTATCCTTGTAACATTTGAGTCGTTTGAAATGGAATGATTAGTCTGAAATATCACTGCTGAAGTACAGACGAGTGTTGTATTTTAGGATGAAGACGAAGAAGAAGGAAACGAGGACAGAGAAGTGAGCATGTACGAGAGGGTGAAACGTAGGAGTGGGTGAGTCTTTACATCTTGATTACTGTAATCATAGGATGTTGTTTGTAGAAATGTGTCGAATCATAGCACTCCTGCATCTGGATTGAGAGCTACACGAAGATCGAAGAGAGGAGAGACTCCAGTTGGGAGAAAGGAGAAGAATGAGGAAGATGAAGAGGACAAAGAGGAGGAAGAAGAGGTTGGTAGACTACTGTAGTTGTACTTTCATCTCGACGATCTTTAGGAGCATGTTGATGAGGTTGAAGAAGAAGAGGAGGATGAAGATTCACAAACAAGACAATATCCATTGAGAAGAACACGAAAGACTGTAGAGAGATACACTGCAACTGTGGAGAAGGAAGAGGTACATAATGGATTGGAATCATATTTGGTAACAATTGTATACATTGTTAAGGAAGAGGAGGATGAGCCTCGTCAGTATCCACTTCGAAGAGAGAGAAGGGCTGTAGAGAGATACGCTGATATCGTCTCAAAGAATGTTGTCAGTCTTACTCAGTTAGTCTTTTGCTATAGCTCCACTTTAGCTATCTGAACAGCGTGCAGCGAGGAATCTACGGCGATTGGAGAGAATGGAAAGGAGAACGGAGAGACATAGGAAGAGGGAATTCAGGTTAGTCATTTACATGGGTGAAAGAAGTGCACCATGGATATTTGTGCCTTTATGGTGAAATGGACGGATGGACCATCCTACTCTCCATATTCATAGCGCATCCATCCATTTCACCACAACGGCGCAAATGTTCGTTTGTCATGAGTGTTGATCCCCTCTTCGTCCCGTTTGTGAATGGCTGTATTCAGACATCGTCATGTTCGTTCTGATTCCGATTCGACTGGAGGTTCAGATTCTGAAGAAGGAGGATCAAAAAGAAAGGGAAGAAGGGACGATGAAGAGAGGTGAGAGAGAATGAATTACTCGTTCAACTAGTCCTCTATTCAGATTCGATCATCGAAAGGAGCGCAGTATGGCCAAGGCTCGCAATCGATTTATGCCCATCAATTTAAATGGTAAGACACTTTATATTTTCATATTTTTTAAAACCTTGGATGTATTGTTAAACACTTGCAATTATGTTACAGATCGTGATCTTTCGACTTCTCAGCAAGTGATTAGAGAACGAATGAGACAGACTGGAGCATCATGTTCTGATATCGATCCTATGACCATTGATCAGAATGTATTCTTCGATCAGGTATTACTTATTCACTCAATTCAATGAATTATAATCACGTATTCAGGTTGGAGGACTGGGAACGCACATTCAGACACTTAAGGAGGTTTGTCGCTTATTGTCATTGCTTCCCTTAAGTAACAATAATGGTTTTGGATGGCTTAGCAGTAATGTAGAGCGAATAATTGTGAAGCTATTCCTCATTGTAGGTTGTCCTCTTCCCGATGTTGTATCCCGATATCTTCTCTCGATTCAATATCAATCCTCCCAAAGGAGTTGTATTCTACGGGCCTCCTGGTTAGTCCCCATTTCTGTTGACTCTTTTTCAAATTGGCCTGATTCAGGAACGGGAAAGACCTTGGTCGCTCGTGCACTTGCTAACGAATGCAGCAGAGGAGCGAAAAAGGTTGGTTACTGTAACTCTTAATCTCGAATACGGTATGTATATCAGGTGGCGTTCTTCATGAGAAAAGGTGCTGATTGTCTGTCAAAGTGGGTGGGAGAGTCTGAGAGACAATTGAGGTAAGGCATACTGTATCCAGACAAATGATTGTTGAATCTACTCAGACTTCTCTTCGATCAAGCGTACGCCATGCGTCCTTCCATCATATTCTTCGATGAGGTTTCATCTTTCTCCTTAATTGCATAGTGAACATTATATTCAGATTGATGGTCTCGCCCCTGTGCGCAGTTCTCGTCAGGACCAAATTCACTCAAGTATCGTATCCACTCTTCTCGCACTCATGGACGGTCTCGACTCGAGAGGAGAGGTACTGTAAGGACCGTATCCTAATGATATTGATTGGTTGAAGGTTGTGGTGATTGGAGCAACGAATCGACTGGACACTCTCGATCCTGCACTGAGAAGACCAGGGAGGTATGAGTGATATTTAACGGATATTTTCTTTTCCAGGGAGGTATGAGTGATATTTAACGGATATTTTCTTTTTTGGTGTGAATACAATAATCGGCAACGTCTATCGTTCAGATTCGATCGTGAACTGAAGTTCTCCCTTCCTGATGTTTCTGCACGACTTCAGATTCTGGATATTCACACTAAGGAGTACGATCATGGTCCTCTTACTGTAATGGAATCGTCGTATTTTTCAGATGGTCTTCCTCCAAGCCTTCTGAGACTAATCTGCAGTGGCTGGCAGAATCAACTTCAGGTACTGGTCTTTTGTTTGTGTCCTTTGTCGAGTTTGATGGAATCCAGTTGTGTTGATCCGCCTTTTACTTCTAATGGGATAAATGTTGACAAAAAGCTGCTATTTTCTGAAGGAAAATTCTATTTAAAGTTACTGACAATAATTATCTAGAATGAATGCCCATCGGTCGTAATGTGCTCATTCCCATTGTTGCATTGATTATGCCAATTTCAGGATACTGTGGAGCTGATTTGAAGTTCCTGTGCACTGAGGCAGTGTTGATTGCACTTCGAGAGAGATATCCACACATTTACATGAGCAAGGAAAGACTGGCTGTCGATCCCAATGAGGTCAGTTGTTTTGAATTCGAATTGAATTTGTACAGTACTAAGTGGTCTTGTAGACCGTTTGTAAAAATAAATATATGTATTTATACAGTTTTATTTGTAGATGCAAATCGACCAGAGACATCTGAAGGAGGCAATGAGAAGAATCACTCCTGCATCCAGAAGAGGTATGTATACAGGAAGATGTCACGACAGATTGTTCTTGTTTCCTGAACCTGAAATAGTTGTCAAGTAGCTTATCTGTATCTTATCTGTGCATATTTCTTAAATTGACATTGATAGTTCAAACATGCGTTCATCTGCCTTTCGTATTGGCCTCTGTCCCTTCTCTATCCACCTTGTTCACATTCAGATCTGTCTATTCCCTCTCGTCCTCTCGATGATCGTACTTCCATTCTTCTCTTATCAACACTCAATCGCATCATGAATGAGCGCATTCCATCTGGATACCGGTATGTTCATTTTATCTAGGCATTCATGATTACGGTATCTCATTGAATGGTTTACAGTAACTCTTCTTCCGTGTCTGCTCTCTCTGGTGCTTGTGAATTGGAACAAGTGGTGCGTGCACTCGAAGCTGCGCCAGTTGTACCCGCAGGTCAGATATTTGAATCGTTCTTGGTTTAGGAATCAGTCTACCCCGTGAATGTGCTTGTCATTGTTATACTGACCGTGAGCTTTAAAAACGTTTTACGATATAGTTAAATTGGGTGCTTTAAATTGAAACGTATATTTTCAGTGCGTCTTCTTCTTTCCGGTTGTGATCAGTCTGAAGATGCAGGCCAATCCTCATTCGTTCTCCCTGCTCTTCTATCCAAACTCGACCATCTTCCCATTTTCTCACTCGCCGTGGGCAAATTGTTTGCCGATGGAAGACCAGAGGTGTCCTTTTATTCTCTTCTCGGAGAAAACAACACTACTTATTCTCCTGCGAACTTATCTGTGCATATTTCTTAAATTGACATTGATAGTTCAAACATGCGTTCATCTGCCTTTCGTATTGGCCTCTGTCCCTTCTCTATCCCTTATTCTCCTCCAGGAGGCCCTTGCCCAATGTATGCAGTCTGCCCTTCGTGCAGCTTCGACCACTCCGGCCATTCTCCTTCTTCCCAATGTTGATCAATGGTACGAGGTCGTCCCTCCCAGTGTCAGTCACATGGTTAGTCTTTTCAGTTAAGTCTCGTAAATAAACTTGTATTTTATTTTTTGACCTCCGAATTGTTACGTCTATGATTATTCCTTTTATGTGTAGTCGATGCAATACTATTTGAGCTGGCAACAGCACTGGAGAATCTGACTGGTTTCTCTTCTCTTCTCTTCCTCGCAACTTGTGATGGAGTCCTCACAGAGACAAGTACTGCAGTCAAGAGTCTATTCAGGGCTGCCAATGCTTATGAGGTACTGTATTTCATTCTTCTATCCGAGACATGTCATTCTTTTGAGAAACAGGCTGTCAAACACTGGTGTATCAAGCAAGCATACAATTACTATTTGTGTTTTAAAAAAAAATTGTGTTTGTGAGGCCAATCTCTCTTTTTTGAGGTATCCGTCCCTTCGAAAGAGGAGCGTCGTGCGTACTTCAACCACATAATCATTCCTGCATTGGAACCACCCAAAGTCTTCGACCGTAAGTGTACCTAAAACTAGTTTTCTTTATTAACTTTGACAACTTATTGTGAATATGTTTCCTTTTCAGCCTCAATCTACCCAGCACCTCCAGTGGCGACTACAGCTGATGTCGGAAAACGAAAGTTATCAGAGAAGGAAGCAAAGGAACTCAAGAAGGTAGACAATTAGACAGTTCAGTCATGGACTTATCAATCGTACATAAACAATGATTGAATGTTGTTACAGGTTCACGAGAGTCAACTGAGACAGTTCCGCATTTTCCTCAGAGACATGCTTGGTACGTTATTCGTTGTGATTTTTTCCTTAAAATGGTGATCCAGTTATGCGATTCTGGCCAATTGTGATCTAACAAATAAGCATTGTCCCAAGATTGTCCTTCCTTCAGCTCGTCTGATGCGTGATCGTCGTTTCCACATCTTCAACAATCCCGTGGACGTTGAAGATGCTCACGACTACTATGAGATCATTGAAAAGCCAATGTGTATGACTGATATGATGGGAAAGATCGACAAGGAGTGAGTATCTTTCTGTGTAATTGATTTATCAACGAGTAATGGCGTTTTCATGCGTAATTGAACGAATAACTCGTTGTTATCTATTTGTGAAATGATGTGTTATTTGAGGGAGTACACTCATCCCGATCAGTTCCTAACTGACATCAGACTCATAATGAGAAATGCACTGGAGTACAATCCAAATAGGAATCAGGAAGGTGAAATGTATTTCTCGTTTATTCTCTTTGTTTGTATCCTCATTATTCGCTACTCGTTCTCTATAAGGCTTTAAGCACATGTACATGTGATGTAATTGATAATGTTGATTGATTATAGACAAGACGATACGTCATCACGCAGTTGCCCTGAGGGATATGGCAGATGCCCTCTTTGATGTTGAATTGGACATGGACTTTGTGGAGAAGATGCAGGTATGAGAGACACTCAATTGGGGAGGGGGGGGGGTGGATGACTAGTACTCATCATCCATCTCTTCAGGATACTGAACGTCTTCTGAAGGAGGCAGGAATTGAAGTGGAAAAGGAAGAATTGCCATTTGCCAAGACTCCTGCCAAGTGAGAATATTTTGCCGTTAGATAATTCAACATACTAGTGACAATTTGAAAATGCAGTAATAATGTAATGAAACGGTTTACGTTGCAGATTTACAAGAAGTGCGGCTGCGGCTGGATACGTGAATGAAGTGGAGATACTGGAGAAAGTGGAAGATGATGGGGAAGTACAAGTTGTCCATTGCACATCACAATCTGTTACAAGAACTCCCCAGACTGGGTCAGTTTGTCATCAATATGTTTGCTCAAATATGCAACTGATTATGGATTTTTCCCCCAGTGGCTTGCTGTAAGTATAGGTGAGTTGAATATCTTAAATATACACCGTTGTCTGACAGTTTGGGAATATTGTCATATGTTTCAGTAGACGTCGTGCACGTTTCGGTAGTAGAAGAAAGGGCTCATCAATGAAGCCAAAGAAGGAAGAAGAGGAAAAGGAGGAAGAGGAAGGGGAGGGAAAGATGGTTAGTCCATCTTCAATGACTTTTCATTTATTGGATGATGATAGTCTAATGAGTACTGTATTGAGGAAGAGGACGAATACTCTCGTGAACCGAATGCATCAGATGAAAGTCAAGGAGGAGAGGAGAAGATAGATAAAACAGAAGGAGAAAAGGAGAAGAACAAGGACGAGTGGGTTTCACATCTTTCATTTTATCTTATTGTTATCAGTTCTATTCGGATACTTGAAAATTTATGGATTCTATGTATATCGATTGACTAGTGTGAGGTGAATTGTTTCAGTGCCAAGATGGAGGATGACTCTGCAGAACGAGAGAGTGCAGAAAGTGGAGAGACACCAGAGAAGGAAGTGGAAAGAGGAGAGAATGAGGAAGGAATGGAGAGAATAGAGAAGAAGACAGTACTCATTGATGAAGATGAACTGAAGAATGTCACCACACAGGTCAATCACATTTTTGATTCTTGTTATCAAGTGGAATATCATTGATTGGAGATTACGGTATTGTTATTTCAGATCGCATCTCGCACAAAGTACTGGCCTGTGCCTGAACTGGAAAGACTCGCAGCTGCTCTCATTCATGAAATCGATCAGACAAAGAAGTCTTGGGACAGAAAGGTACCGTAATCCGCATTTCTCTTTAAGACCAAATGAGCGCATTTCTATTGTTTTTCTTTCAGGAACTGCCCGCAACGCTACTCGACATTGCAACGAACTGGCACTACAAAAGGACGTCCACTACAGTAAGCTCATCATAATCGTGGAAAATGGCTACTGTAGGAGCAGAGCCTATTGTACATTCGTATTCACCGTATGCCCTCATTTGCCAGACATATTTCCGGTAGTATTTATTAGGCAACGACGTATGCTCAATTCATGCTATTTTAAACCTTTATTATTTATTGTATTTTCATTTACACTTGAAAATGTGGTATGTACTTGTGTTTTAAAAGTAGGTATTCGTTCATATTTTATACTCGCATTTCTCATTTTCTTTCATGATCTTTTCCTTCCAGATCTTCCTGGGCTTTCGTTTTATTTATTTTTATATTAATTACTTTCCCGTCGTATCCTTTCTACACGATGAACTTTCTCAATCTCCTATCAAGCCTTACTCCTGATCGAGGTTTAATCCCTACTACAGTGCTATAGCTTGCTTCCAACCACTTAACTTATTTCTCCCAATAATATTTACTATTTGCATAAAGATATTTGTTAAGAAATTGACGCTTATTTAATTATCAGCCCGTTGATTCTCGGGAACTTTTACCTGTTTCAAGAAACGTATTTTTGATATTTATATCGTTTGTTTCAGAGTCCATAATGGACTTCCAGAATCGTGCTGGAGGTAAAACAGGAGGGGGAGGCGTTGCCTCGGCCTCCGATGCCGGAGTCGACAGGAGAGAGAGACTCAGGTACGGTAGAATAGGATTACTGTGGTGTGGGCTGTACCTGGGTTACTGTAGATGGTGGAATTGTGATGTTTCAGGCAGTTGGCATTGGAGACGATCGATCTGCAGAAGGATCCGTACTTCATGAGAAACCATCTGGGAGGATACGAGTGCAAACTCTGTCTCACTCTGCACAACAACGAGGGTATGGATGGGGAGAGATGCAAACTACGATTACAGTAACCATGAATTCGTTGTTTACAGTGAGTGAGAGCTCCTTTTCTTTTATGAAAAGGAACAAACCGAAGTCATGCTTTATTCCCGTTGTTATTCAAATGTCACTGTTGCAGGTTCGTATCTGGCACACACTCAAGGCAAGAAACATCAGGCAAATCTGTCCAGGAGAGCAGCCAAGGGTCAGTGTCAAAGTATATATCAAGTCATCGGATGAAGTTTGATTTGATAACGAATTTCATTTACGATCATAGATTGTTAGGTATATTTGGAGCAGGTTCAACTATTAGTTTTGAACATTGTAAAGAGACATGTCATTTACAGAGGCGAGTGATCAGCCGTACTTGCCAGTACCTCAACAGGCAAAAGTTGAACCGAAGAAGTTCGTCAAGATTGGAAGACCTGGATACAAGGTGAATTCTAAATAGAGATGTTGGGCAAAAAATAGTTCTCATGACTCGCTGGTAATATTAATATTTATTTATCTTTTATGCTTACACAATCTTTGAATAGTCAATCAGATTAGCTATAGAAAAGAATCTTTTAAAATGAATCGTTTTATCCTTGTTGCTACTATCTTTGCATACTCTTGTATAAATGTACTATTGAGGTTACCCGTGAGAGAGATCCATCCACTGGTCAGCAGGCTCTTCTCTTCCAAATCGACTACCCTGAAATCTCTGATGGAATTTCGCCCCGTCATCGGTTAGAATTAAACATAACAGGATATTTTTTAAATAGCGTAATTGTAAGTAAGACCTCTATATGCACAGTTTAACTTGAATGCGGTAATTGTCCATTTCAGTTTCATGTCTGCATACGAACAGCGTATTCAACCTCCTGACAAGAGATGGCAGTATCTTCTCTTCGCTGCTGAGCCATACGAGACTATTTCATTCAAGATTCCATCCAGGTCAGGAATCAAAGACTGAGGCAATAAGTGAAAATAGTGGATGGGTGCTCATTTTGATGGGATAATTCGTCTTTTTACGTTATTGATGATGACGAGTGTTTCTTTACAGAGAAGTGGACAAGACTGAGAGCAGATTCTGGTCTCTGTGGAACCCTGACACGAAACAGTTCTTCCTTCAGGTGGAATATTTTGATTTAGAAAAATGTTTTTGTCCCAATTTGTACGATCAAATGGTTATGCTTCTCTGTTCTCTCAATATCAGTGCTTTTAAGTATTAACTTTTGTACTTTTCAGGTTCCATTCAAGATGGAAAGAGGAGATGGCAGAATGGACGATGGTAAGTGCTTATCTCGCTTATTGCTATTCACTCTTTATTGATAAGTGATTTATGGTTGAAATGTATATTACTTTATGTACCTAGTATAAATATATAATGTACTTGAAAAGTGTTATCATTCCAGGTCTCAATGCCCCTCCTCCCTCAATGTTCCTTGGATCAGGAGTGGCTGCACCTCCCCCCATGTTCTTGAGGTATTGATGACTTGAGTTGATTGTCCATCAGAAAGAACAATTCCTCATTACATGGAAGATCTCCCCTTTGTACGTTGTTTGAAGGAGTCCCCTTTGTCGTTGATTTGATTATTTATGTCTTTGCATCGGTTGTTATCATCACAAAAAGTCTGTCCAAAACTTGTCACTTTCCTCCGCAGTTTGTTCCGTTTCTCTCTAATTTAAGCAGTTCCCTTTCCTTCTTTCGATAAAACTGAATGCAACAATTGAATGCGTGCGCACAGAGGAACTGTCTCGTAAAGCCATCTCTCGGTTTTACACCAATCTGGTCACAATTACGGTTTTGTTCCGTTTAGGAACTGCTTACACTGCAGTATTGTAACATCTAGGGTCATTACTACTCCCGTAACACAGTTGTATAGTCGAATGAGGGAATTGTCTGGTTGATTGAATCGAAAGTGCACTTCCTTATTAGATGACCTTGGGGGCAAACATTACTGTGTCCTCCATGATGGAAGATGTACAAGAGTGGTCAGTGTTGTAATGGCAACACCCATTGAACTTGGTTCTTTTTATTGAACCAGATGACCTTCTAGGCAAATGGAATGGGAAGTTGGATTGATGACCGTTTCATGTCAAGATTGAATAGCAATGGGTATTGTCATCTTGACGTTATTTGTGGCTGTGAACCGTCGATGGATGATTGGGATAGACATTCTGATTATAACAATGCATTGTGTATAATACATACGAGTTGGAATAGAAAAGAAATGTTTATGGTTCGATCGTGTCCATGAGATCGAGATGTTGTATGAAAGAGTTGATTTCTTAACGACGAGATCCATCCTCGAAGAAGATTCCTCCACCGAGGGCGCAGTGCTTGGGACAGATTCCCCTCTCTCCAGATCCACAAGAGTTTCCGGGGTTTCCTGGCTGTCCGTCCTCCCCAAGGTTTCCAGGAGCTCCGGGCTGTCCACGGCCTCCGTTGTTTCCAGGGCGACCATCGTTTCCAGGGCGTCCAGCGGGTCCTGAAAAGCAAATCACACGCCTTTTAATAGAATTATTTGCAGTTGTGTTATTCCAGGTCCCTGGGATCCGGGACGCCCATCCGGGCAGGGTTGGCAAGGAGGAGGAGTCGTGGGCTGGCAAGGAGATCCGTTGGCACGGCCGGGGTTTCCGGGCTGTCCGGGAGCTCCAGGATGTCCTGGAGTTCCTGCACGTCCAGGTGCATAGAAAGGGTTTTGGAGCATACAAAATGAGTGAAATGGTCTACACGTGACATAAGTTGTCACAGTACTCTCCATTGCTGGTATACACGTCCCTCAGTGAAGTCTGAATTTCGCGTAAAAAATTCTCAAACAGCAAGTTTTGACATTTTCGAGGCTTTAGACGCTTATATCTCGAAAACAAGGCAATATGTGAGGGGTTTCAATGTTTAAAAAATCCATATTTCAACCCAAGTTCATCCCACATAGTGAATGGTTCCAAATTCTCGGCGGCCTCCGGTGGTTTGCTTGTCAGAAACATCAGAAACAGTGTTTTGAACGCTGCATGACTGTATCTGTAGATCTGACAGTATGTCTTCTACCGTACAATTGTGGCGACGTCCAATCATCTCACCCACAAAGAACCGGAAAGAGATATGAATGAATTGCTGCCGCAGTACAGCTGTCTGATTCTCATTTTCCCTCGAGAAGAACAGCGCTGTCTCGGTTTCAGTAGTATCTGTTCTGTGACTGTGGTTGGGAAATATCCACTGTTGCTACACATTCCTCACTTGGAAAATTTATCCATGCTAAATTTAAACACGTGTATTAACATTGCGAAAAATATCGAGTTGACTAAGCGAGGAGAGGCCGAGGAGAGGCCGAGGAGAGGCCGAGTTTCGAATAATTTGAGAATCAATCGGTCGATGTTCGTATCCTGGAGAGGCCAAGGAGAGGCCAAGGAGAGGCCAAGG
>JACMIF010001827.1:9835-21210 GCA_014805445.1 Diplogasteroides magnus | reverse complement strand
TGCGGTCATAGGGGACCGCAACGTGGTGCGGGAGCACTCCAAAAATCATCCTGGACGTCACTTGAAAATGAAGCTGAGGGGGAAAAGATGATGGAAACTGCTAGAAAAAAACAAGGGGAAACTGCGGGAAATTTCAGCATAATCGTGCGTGGCCATGCTTAAATTTCCCACAACCATGCTGAATTTACCCGCAGTTATGCTGAATTTTTTTCCACCAGGGGACCATACAATCTTCCAGATACAAGGCAATCATACATGTACTGCAATAATTATTTGCAGGCGCTCATAGAAAAAAGCCGACTCATTTATAAAGGAATGATTTTGTGATATTGTCTCTGTGATATTTTGCCATGTATGCTTCCGATATAGTGTATAAGTGTGAATATCTCACAAGTAGTTGATACTGCTGTTGTGTGTGCGAGTTCCCCCGCAACAATTGTTCCTGTATGTCCCGCTGCAATCATACACCAATAATAGTAGTAATCATTCAATACAAAAGTAACACTAGATAATGCTTCATTATTTTTTGTTCAATGTTCATGCCTACAAAGGCAACAGTTCAAGAAATAAAACTATATAGGATTGATTTCATTCCCGTACACTTCAATAAACTATTTACACTTCCCACTCATATAGCCTCAGAGTAACTGAAGACTATTGAATGCCCAAGTACTGTATGTGAGTGTCTCTGACCTGTTGTTTCTTCTGTTCTACTTCCTGTTGAGCACATCTCAGGAATTGTCCCGTATTCGGTGATTGTGCAGCGATTGCACACATCAACTCTTTTGCTGAAAGCACATCAATATGTGTGATCAGACACAATTAACTGTTTCTTGATGATGGACAAACAATGCTGACTCAAGTCAATTTTCGACGAATTCGAAGCAAATTTGTACAATGTTTACTCTTAAATTTTGGATGGATTAACTTACGCTGAACACTACTGTATTCCGCTCCATACTACGTTAAAATATCCATCCGATATATCCTAATCTATCTATTGAACATGACGATATAAACAGGCTATAGTAGGATACTAGAAGAGATTACCTGTGACATCGGAAATGAAGGCGACATCTTCTCTCGCGAAGAACTCTCGAGGAGCACATTGAGCAAGCCAATTTCGTGCCTTCAAAGAAGAATGTCATTCACAGTGAAGACAAATTGAAATAAGAGGAGAAATGAATGGAAGACAAGATCTCACCATGTCTCCAGTGAATTCCCTTTCGAAGTTATTCTGAATCTGAAACAACACACATTATTCACCGAGAATGCAAAGTTTTTAAAACATTTTTAGACGAACTTTCAATAACTTTTCACATTCATACAAGCAAAAGTAAAAAATAGAAAGGTTGTCTGAGCACATAGTTCAAAAGGGTCATCAAATTTGACCTCACCGACCCGCTTTTCGGTCACAAAATTGGCCCACACCGACCCGCCCTGGGATGGAAAATCACTCAAAAAGCACTCATTTTACCCACACCGACCCGCCTATGGTCGAAAAATTTATTCCGACCGACCCGCCTTTGACACCCGGCTGCATCACCTTTTGAACTATGTCTGAGCATCTCATGGGAATTACTCTGCAGGGCGAAAATTTTCAATTTTTCAGTTGAAATAGTAATGTTTTCTGAATCTGTAATTTCGACATTTTTTAAAGTGAGGCGCTCTGCCGAAATTATTTTCTTTGCACGAACTCTGCCCATAACATTACTACTGGTTGTAAATTAGGAGTTGGAGTTACTCACAATCCAAATATTCCTCTTAAAGCAGTGGCTACCAAAAACGCAGCAAAGTAATGAAAAAATATTTAGACAGTGAAATCGCCAGAGAAATACTTACACGTTCAGCGGGTGTGGGGGCGGAATTGGGGACTCGAGGATCGGCAGAGACGGAACCTCCAGAAGACCCTCCTACTGCAGTAGAAGTGGAAGGATTGGCAGAAGGAGGACGGAGAAGAGGAGTGCCTGAAACATGAATGCTGCAGGATCAATAGACAACTAGTGAACCTACACAATAACTATCACTCGTTTCAATTTTTGTTTAAATCGAGGAGATTCACTTTAACAACAAATCGAAAGACTTATATATGGGAAGAATGATCGATCATTCCAATCATCTCTCCATGAAATTGAAATAATCCTCATACCTGCAGTGAGAGATCCCTTCTGCATCTGCTGTATCAAATTGGCCTGATTCACTGTGCTGGATGGAGCCGGAGTGGAACGAGAGGGTCCTGCACAGAATGACTGCCGTAATCCTCCTTCTACCGTATCCTACCTGGACTGGCGGCAGCCGAGCGTCCCGCAGCTGCAGCCAGAAGCTGCTGTTGATGCTGCTGTATGAGTGCAGCAGAGTTGGAAGGCCATCCCATTTGCTACAAAATAGTATTACGTTGGTTGGTCAGTTGTGTACTTGTATTGTATACCTGTTGTATGTGTTGGACAGTTGTGCCCGCCTGTGACATGAGTGCCTGGGCATTCATTGACTGTGCGGCAGTCGATTGTTGCATTGCAGCCATGAGAGCTGCATGATGTTGCGCCTGCTGCTGCTGCTGCAAATATCATTTCATTGTCTCATTGAGACCATTCACTTACAGTTTTTGACGCCTAGAAAAAAGACAATTTCTGAATTCTATTTATTTCAATTCGTTTTAACTCTCATTGGACAGTGTAGGAAAGTCACCTATGCATACACACTAACTATACCGTCTATACGCGCGTATTATTAGGAGATGTTTTAAACCTGCTAATTTCAACAATAAAACACTTGTTTCATGTCTAAAAGTAGAGCAAAAAGATGTAACATTTCGCCATTCACTGCGAAAATATTCCCTCCTTGAACATTCTGCTATACTTCAACTCTAATCCGTCAAGCAATATTATAAACGTGACAGCGACATGACCAATGCACACATTTCAAAGTCAGTTTAGGCCCTTTATTATCTTTGTGCCCCTCTTCCATTCACTTATAGTCAATATCTCATAAATTGCACTCGTTAATCTCTGTTGGCAGACTGCGTATTGTCCCCATTTCAATGCGCTTCAATTGCTAATTTCATAAAAGTACACATCTTTTGTCGTTCATTGCAACAATGGATGATATCAGCATAGATGCGTATAATGAGTAGTCTATCAAGGGACAATGGATGTTTGTCACTTCCAATTGAATCATCTCATATGTCTCACTATCAAAGGAGTCTTTATCCTTTGTAGCAGAGTTCATAACACTCTGGGAGTCCTCTACTATACAAAATGGGCCTATTCAGAGAGAGACATGCAGCAGGAAGTACCATTCACAACACCTATTCCTATACTACCGAGTATGACTCTTTGGCTTCGTCCAATAATACATTCGTCAACATACTTTAGACACAGTGCATTGTGTCTAAAGTTCATCGTGTTGCCATTTTTCCTTGAAAAAACACGTGAATTATGTCCAATGTAAAAATGTTTCGAAGATTACAAAAGTTCATGGCAAAGTAGCCGCGCCAAAATAATAAAAACTTTTATAAAACAAATGAATATGTATAGATGATACTACTACAAGTGATCCCACCTGGTGTGCCTGCATCTGTTGCATGTACTGCTGCAACTGCGCTGCGTGCTGCATTTCTACCGTAGACTGAGCGTTTCCTACCGTAACTTGCGACGTCGCTACGGGAGCCTGAAAATCAAACATTGCTCCCTTCCCATATATGTCAACATTTCATCACTATTGTCAGGCTTTTTTCGCTTCACACGTCTATTATGCGAAATTTACAAAACGTTTGCAGAGGAGTGATGCGCATTCCAAATTCCCAGACAAATCATCTCATTTGTTCAATTCTTCACAGGAAACATCATTTGTTTGTTGGCTAGAGATCGCAGAGGCTAATAATGGCGTCAATAACATGGCGAAAAAACAAGTGTCGCTAGTCTAAAAATTCCAATCTATCTTCAGTCTAAACAATTACCGTAACCCAAACATTCGTCACAAGATCCCACCTGTGCAGGAGGAGCAACTTGAATGGTCGGTACTCCACTAGTGATGACACCCTGCTGTTGAGTGGTTACTGTATGCGCAGGTGCAACTCCTATCAACTGTACAGAGGAAGTCGATTGGGGACGAGAAAGCTCCTCTGAAAGATCATCCATCAAATATGGCATACGTTTTTGAGTACGAGATCTGTGATAGGATATAAATATTCTTCAAAAAAAACAATCCCATTATTATTCCCAAATCTCAGTCATAACAGCAACAACCATTTCATCATGTCCATTCTATTTATCATCCTTCAATAACATAAACTTCTAAACACTCTTCGTCCTATGCTAAATTTAAAACAAACCATGGACCTAATCAGGGTACGAACATCAATACTGATTTATGACACTGTCACCAACCATAACATCTTGCAAATTTCGTTTAGTACCCAAGATCCATTGACATTTCCAAATCTCAAATTCAGTGGGAGAGCACAAGAGCATGTGTGCAGGCAGCAAATATGATAGGTACTGACACATGTTGATCCAAAGTAATTGTGCATTTAGTTAGGCAGTAGTAGCACTTGTTGCTCTAATTAGTATGTGTAAGCTTCGGCCGGAGCAAAATCGAACATTGTTTTCACTTTTACGTAATTTTTTAAGAACTCATTTCGCAGTTCACACTCCTCGATTTTGTGTTAATTTTTTTTAGCAAATTTTCATCCCTTTACTATTAGAACCTAGAACACGATGCGCATTTATACTATACAGCTGCAAGATCAGCCAAACATATCAACAGTAGCATTAAAGACGAAAAAGCATCGTTCAAAGATAAATTGCACGCATTTATGAGGCACTTACGATTAAAATATCATGCATTTCGGAATAAAAATGCAATAAATGACCTATGGTGCAAAATGCGAAACGCCATTTTTCTTGTTCAAATTGCAAAATGTTTCGAAATACCTACTTCTCCTCCGTTTTGCCCCCACAGGATCGATGGAAATATCCGAGATGAAATGTTTGAGTGAGTGGTCATCAAAAGGAATTATTCCATTTGCTCCTTGGATCAATTTGTCAGTAATCCTTAGTTGTGGATAGAGTAGTGGGGCCATGTCGATTCCATTCATCTGTTGTGACAGTTGTGGATGATATGGGGTGCGATTGAAGGCATTAGCAGTCATAGGAACTGATGGGGGTGGTTGGTAAGTGGATGGGGGAGGTCCTGTCGATTGTGCGGGAAGAGACTGTCGACGTACGCCATTAATAGATGGTATGATTGCAAAGGGCGGCAATTGTCGTTGTTGGCCTCTCGATAGTGCAATGTGTTGTTGTGGTTGAATGACTGGTCGTTGACAAGAATGAGATAGAGGTTGGGATTGAGGTGGCAATTGGGGAGGTCTTCCAGGAGGCATGCCATAAGGAACTGTAACGACGCCTTGTGGATGAAGATAAGGATGGTGAGCAATTGAATGAGATGGGGGATATGGACATTGCCACATGGGATGGGACTGCATGTAAGGATGCAGTAAAAGATGGGCATACTGATCACGAACAGTGATGGAATGGGGACCATCAGGGATGATCTGTGGATGAAGGACTGGCATGGCATCGAAAGATCCAGTCATTGTCCCTACAGCCAGTGACTCTCGTTGCTTCTTCGTCAACTTTTTCTTCTTCTTTGGTAGGGGCGGGACTGGAACTGAAGGAGGAATGGGCCGTCTTGATGCATCCTGGCCATCTTCAACTGAAGGAAAATCGGCCGGGAGAAGAGGAGGTCCCATGGAAGGGAGAACGATGGGAGAGGAGTCCCGTGATAATTATCCTCTCTGATGCTATTCACAATCTATAAACACTGTTTGGATGTGTTTATTAGACGACGAGGGCAAGCAATGACTTTTAGAGGTAGAATGAAATGTGAATGAGAAATGGAAGAGGTAGATAGAGAAGAATAGGAGACCAGCCACTTCTGAGGTAGTTGTATTGCAATTCAGTGATGGGAAAGGCAATGGATCCAATGGGCGGGGCTTGTGATGAGGGATGAAGTATGTAGACGAAGAAGAATGATCAATTAAGAAATCACTCTTAAATTGTCCTTCATTTTCTTTCCTTCGTTCGCTGCTCCTGCCACCCTCACAGTTTGGTCTTTCCTTTTTATGTCTATGTTTAAGGAGAGAGAGAGAAAATGGACGTGCCGTAAGGACAGGAATGGGAAAAGGACGCCCTGACGACCAGTGGATGAGCAGTTTGCAAGGTGTCTCACTGTCGTTGACAGTAGATAACGTTCCTTCCTTATCAATTTTTCAGTCGTTTTTTTCAGTTATGAAACTGATTTTGAGCAGTCGACCTTGTCTGCCCTTTTTTAATGGAGTAGAATATTCTCATTACGAGTAGTGGGAAAGACAATGAGATGGCAATTTCAGTCAACACTCTTATGGAGTCACATAGTTGTCTTTGATAGCCACCAGATGATGAAGCATCATATTATGTGCTCATAGAGATCGAGTCAAGTGCTCATGTCGGTCTTTCTTTCAAAGGATAATCTTTTGACATTTAATAACAGGTGCTTCCATCTTCACTCATCTAACAATAGCCTTCTTTACTTTCAATGACATAACTCCAGATGTGCAAATTCGGCATGTCTCATATGGGAAGTCTGTGACTGGAATGGGAATGAATTCCTTCTGTGCACATTCCAAGCAACCACCCATTGGGGGAGGGCACATTGCCCAAACACCTCTCATAACTTTCTGCAGCGCTCATAATTCATAATTGAACAGAACCGACGTGTAGTTGGGTGAAATTGGAGAAGAGCAGAAGATGAAGAGAAAGGATTACTGGGATACAGAGTCCACCTATGCAAGATTAATCTCAGCCGTATGAGTAAATCACAGGCCACTGTGCCGTTTCCGTGGTTGTGGAGTACTTTCGACTTTGAAGGGAAAGAGACTTGAGTCTCATAATGGATGGTGCATCTGTCTCTCTTCTCTGTAGAAGAAGAGAGGCCATGAAAACGTGGCATATATGAGGACATTCGGGAGACGATTGAAACACTCCTTCCTCTTCTTTTCCCTTCTTCTTCTCTTCTACAATTGGATGGCAACCGTCTCTTTTCCCGTTGGATACGGATTGGATGGACTCACTTACGACACAACCATATGAGACGTCTGTCGCATAAAACCACTGATGGGTGACCCTCTTATGGGGATTCGAGATCACACAAGACAAAAAAGGTGCAGGATGATGCGTTATTTTTCATTCCCCGTAAAATATGATCTTTCACTGCTTGAAAAAGGAAGAACGTTTGACGAAGAACAAAAGTCGAATGCAATGAATGCAAGATTGGCAAACATTTCCTGTCTCGGAGACAATTGAAATACCCCGTTGCTAACCACACAAATATTGTCAACTGTGCACGCAATTTCCTTTTAGACATTCATCCATTTTTTTTCTTCCAAATCATTGTCATCTTTTGGCCTTTGCATAATTCCTCTGATAATCTCACAAATAAATCCTCATTCATTCCAGATTTCACGAGGAGATCTCTAACTTTAAACGCCTAATCTTGTATATGAATAAAGCGTGATTCATTTGTGACTAGTGTGGTATTTTAAATGCACATCAATGACTGAGTCATATCGCCGGAGTCCCGAGATTTAGTTTACTAATGGGATTGCTATGGTATACAGGTGAGAAAGTTTTAATGAGTAATAGACCACACTTGTTATGCAGAAATAACGAAGGCCCTGTGACCCCTCATGAGAAACATTTTTTTCTAATCACGAGATCATGCTCACACATACATTCCAATTAGTCTGCAAACAAGGAAGCAAACTACATCAAATGATCCCGTTCAACAACATGTTTTCAATAGAGCTTCGAGTCCTGTTATAATCTTCCAACCCAAATATTGCCATTTCGGTGACAGGACTCAATGGAAGATATAGAATTACTTGAGGTTGTGTCAATGAGATTAGAGTGACCGAGGAAAGGGAAGTGATAAGCCGAAATGCCCCCCCCCCCCATTCACATTGTCTCTATTCAAAGAATTTAGTCTTGAAGGCAAACAGTTTACGTATGCATCCTCATCCTATTAGAAAAGGTATTATGGATGACAAGTTTCTAACTTGCAATTGTAATGTAACCGAGTTTGACAGGAAATGTTTTTGATCGTTTCGCTTATTGCTCAAAGACGTAATAAGGGTGAGTGTACATTTAGCCATGCAGATTTTCTACAGCGATATCCAGAGAAATATCAATGCCATGCATGTTCCTTTAGCCCCTGATAAAGCGTCAGAAAAACATTTTCAAAATAACTGGCTTTAGAATATGACTAGAAATTCCTTCTATTCACATTCTCTCATAAGAATGCACCCTTAAATGCCCTTCGATGTACATCAGAAAAAGAATGAATCAGAGTGCAACTAGGAAAAGGGAGAGAAGATATAAACTGAACCTTGTTTAAGATCCTCCAGTTTGATTCCAACGACAGAAGACGCTTTCTGCTCCACCTGAAACAATCCATGTAAATCATCATTCCTGCTTAAAATGAGCTCAAGCGGTAAAATCCACAGTTCTCGGCGTTAAACCATTGTCAAAAATGCAACATTTTAAATTTTGTACACTTCGAAGTACGAACCCGTCCCATTGATGTCGCGTGGAAACAATAAAACAGTATTAAGAGTACCATTCACAATGGGTTGCTAACCGCTTAGATTAACCAATTATCCACACATCAAACGCAAGTGGAAACGAATGTACCTCTGCAGCAGCAGCTGCTGCTGCAGCCATTGCAGCACTGGGTGCATTGGGAGTGGTGGGAGTGGGAGTCTTGTCCTCTTCCTCGATGTTTGCATCCACTTCCATTGCCACTGCAGATGACGACTGACTGAAATGAACACAACTTGGCACTTTCTGTCTGCAACTCAAGTATGTTACAAAATAATGGAAGAAATTATGAATGATCGATATTTTTGATTCTTGGAACATTGCGAATACAAAATACTTAGTTAATTGGAAGAAGAAAAAACATTTAAAAATCAATGTAATAACAATCTTCCAACCACGAACCCTTCTGATCGCAGTCTATCTGCCTGCACACGACACTCCTCATCGGAACGGCCCTGCAACGACATATTGAGGGTACTGTATACATGAATACGGTACCTTGAACTTGGCAGCGATGGCCTTCCAATCGTCCTTGAGTCGTGTTGCATGTTCCAGAAGTCGAGTGTTCTCTTCATCCGTCCACGATGGTCTGCAAATTACACAGTGTATTGTAATTGTACGATTAAAGAAAGATATAATAGAATTGAAAATGCATTATCCCATTTAAAATCATAAATTGACACGATCTGATTTGCGAAAGCAATAAGACAATTCAAAAACAATACTAACTTCTCCTCCTCCTTTGGCTGTTTCTCTATTGTCTCCACTGTATTCCCTCTCTCTTCCCTCTTCACTCCTCCATTTCCCTTCTCTTTCTCTCCACACCATTCAGTGAAACGCTCATCCAACTCCCCATTGTGCAGCTGAAACAATATCAATTTATTTCAATTCATTTCCAATTAAATGAAGAAAAAAATTTCAAAATACAAACCTTGGCAATTTCTCGGGAGACTCTCTTCACGCATAGATGGCACACCTGCAAAGAGGTTGCGTTACTCCCATTCTTTGACCAAACAGATAGAACTGAATGAAAGACAAGAACGATATGGACATTTGCACTGCAATTGTGAAATGGGCAGATGCGTCAACATTATCGCCATTATCACGGCGTAAATGTCCATTCCATTGGCACGGAGCAAAAGTCCACGGCGCAGTTGTCTTTCACCCGTCAAAAAATATTGTTAACCCTATTCCTGCTTGCTCACACATTTAACAAATCTGCAATGTATTCCGTTGGAAGGGAATCAGATTCGTTAAATAATATTGCTACAATATCAATATTGCTTTGTGTTGATCGTTAGAAAGCGGCATTTGATGATAAACCAGATGAAAAGGGATTGTATTGTGATTGTCTTCTCCAACCTTTACAGTATCAATATGGAGTCCGAATAGATGAAGGAGGAATGGTCTCTGTTTGTCATCCAGTCTTCCCCACTCAACAGGGAAAGACTTGTTCGCCTCAAACAACATACTATTTTACAATGAAAAAAAGAGAATAAAACCATAAAAGAGTTCAAGTTTCGACATATAAAGAACCTTCATGACAAGAAAACACCAGGTTAAAGGCAATTTTTTGAAAATGCTTGCAAACTTGAAAAACAGACCAACCTTGATTTTTCTCCTCGTCCCCGTGCATCCACGCATTGGGCAGCGGCTAAAAGGAACGGCATAATTAGAACATAATTGTTGCCAGAGAGCTCTTTCCACAAAAAGTAATCAATATCTCCCAACTACCGTACCCTCCTCTGCTGTTCGCGGCGAGAATCCTACATGGTTCGCAGATCCGCGCATCCTCTGTCGCGTCCACGCCAAGGGCCTACAATTGGAAAAAGTAATATCAGTAGCGGGATTCGAACTATGCCCCCGATCCGAATGACTATAATGAATGCTTTTACCACTACACCACCGTCACACACCTCCAGATTCGCTCGTGTGATTCTCGTCGTGGATGCCTGTCCGGAATCCATCACCACTCCACATGAACTGCACTTTGCCTCTGCAATATTTATTTCATTCAACACAGCAAAATCTGCTAAAAGCATTGTGCTACCACATCTTATTGTTATGAATCATACTTAATCAATCATACAGATCATCATGTGCTCAACGGCCAATTGAGAATAATAATCAAACAAAAGAATGCAGCATACCGGCTACTGCAGCCTGTAGTTGCTGTGCAGCAGCGATAAGGTTCTGATCGACTGGGGTGGAAGTAGCGGCAGCCAAGTCCTCCAGTCTACAACCAATAGAGTAGAACTGCTCTAGTAGGAAGAGTCATTTATTGTTTCATACACTTTCGGTTGTTCCGTCCTATCACAATTTCCACAGTTCTCGGCAAGTTCAACATCAATGTCAAAGGGATATACAGTTGCTCAGAAAAGTATCCGGCCTAATTTGTTTCTCAGATATCTCAGCTCTCAGTTTTAGAAAAAATCTGAAATTTTTCATGTACATACTACACCACTGGGAAATTTTTATGCTATATAGAAATACCCTATACCTCGTGTGGTCGCGTCCCCATAAATAATAGTATGTATATATGGTGTTCAAAACATTGTCATTTTGCCCTCAGGGGTCCAAAAAATCTGAAATTTTTAATGAAGGTAGTTTACCTCAAGAGGACCTCAACTACTTAGAATCGAATTTTAGGTCGCTTCCCCATTGCAGGAAAAATCGGCAAACTAGGCCCCTTTTTGCAATTTGCATATCGCCCTGGACAGGGGAAAAGGAGAAATGGCTGTC
>JACMIF010001826.1:0-21218 GCA_014805445.1 Diplogasteroides magnus | reverse complement strand
GACATTCATTTTTCCTTTGTCCCTGTGCAGGGCGGTCGGAAAAGTGAAAACAGGGGTCATTTTATCCGATTTTTCCTGCAATGGAGAAGCGACCAAAATTCAAGCCCATGTTATTTTGAAGTACTCCTGGGGTGAACTACCTTCAATAAAAATTTCAGATGATTTGGACCGAAAACTAAAAAATGGCAAAGGTTTGCATACCATATATACCTTGTTTTATTTATGGGGAAGCGGCCATTCGAGAAACAAAATCGTCCTATTCAGCTTATACGTGTGGTCTAGTATATGCCTAAAAAATTTCAGATTTTTTAGAAAACCGAGAGCTGAGATAACAGAGGAAACATGTTTGGCAAAATACTTTTTGTCGATAGTGTATATTCCCGTAATATCGCTTTGACTGTCTTGTGACGATAAAATTTTTGATATTGTACAACCGAAACGTATTTCAATCGTTCCAGAAAACGAAACCTGCTATCTTATATATATATTTTTTTAAACGAATCAAACCGATATCGGGCAGGATGATGAATGTACCATCCTGCCCGATATCGGCAAATATCGTCATATTGCTTCAGTTGGCATGGACCACCGAGCAGCGCACTGGTGCAATGCGGACTCCGTCAACAAGAACGTCAAAACGGAAATCAAAAACAATTTTGGAGGTATGGGGAATTGAACCCCAGCCCTCTCGCATGCTAAGCGAGCGCTCTACCACTGAGCTATACCCCCAATTGAGATCTCTTTCTCACGAGTTGACCTTAAGACCAACTTGTCCAGTAGCACAGCTGCCAGTGGGGACGGAATATCCGAACATTTCCGCTAGGATGGATGAAATATTGCAATTCTTTCTTCTGCAAAATCCCGTTTTCATTGACCAGTTACCACCATGTAGACTCGTCTCCCTTCCTTCTCCTCTCCCCTTCCATCGCCCCTCTTCCTCTTCCTTCATTCTCCACCTTCCCCGCAGAGCCATCGACTAGGGAGTTTAATACGGGATAATTTTTCGCCATTCTTCTTCGCAGAGCTGTGTCTCACTCCCTGATAGATATTCGCGTAGCTGTAGAAAAATGACGAAAAAATAACCGATTTAGAACCGCCACTTACATCCTCCCCGCCATGCAATCTTTCACTCCCTTGCTTGGTTGGTCGTCTGACTTCTTTATGAGTTATGTTTCAAGAGTATTATATATTTGAAGACATAGAATCTGTGAAACATAACCCATTGCATGAAAATGCCAATCATATTCGCTCGTCTCCAATCATCTGACTGTCTCGCTGATTGCATTAGTGACCTTTCCTCCTTCACATTAATTGATCACAAACCGACCCAAGGACAGTTCCGCATTGTTGATCACGAGAAAATAAAAACAGTTAAAGCTTTAAGCCGTCACATGCTAAAGCCAATTCGTACTTCTCATGTTTATAGATGCACCGGTTTCGGTGAATACGATGAAAAACAAATAATTTTCGCTCTGCTATTCCCAATGAACGCCCTAGTTCCGCGTTCGCGTGGTTTATGATTCTGCATGCAGAGAAAGTCACCGTAACAAGAAATATCGAGCAAAAACGCATTGTAATCTCGGCACAAACCGGAACGACAGATTGTTGCTAGGGCGTGGAAAGGAAGCAGAAGGGCATTCTTCTGTTGTCTAGTTCCCTCAGAACTGTTGTCCATCGCATGACAGAGACAACCGCTCCGAGGGAATTAGATCACAGAAAAATGCACTTCTGCTTTCTTACCACATCCTAATTGTTGCGTCTTTGATTGGAAGAACTGCATTCACTGTGTCTTGATCACCGAAATACGGTGGTCTCTTGAAAAAATACTTCTCCCAATCAACATCGCAACAGTACTGAACTGCATTGGGTTGGGCGATTGAATGGGATCGAGTAAGTGCATTCAGTGTCCCTGATTCTCCTCTGACCGGTCGTCCTTCTCCGATGAGAGGCGATCTCATGGCGGAGAGATAAATAGAGACACCAAATGCACTTTCTCAGTCAATAGCCAAACTATTCTGCACTGACAGAAAAGAGAAAAATTGTGAGAAAAATTCACGAGTGTAAAACTCCCTTTATGCGAAGAGTGAAAGAAAGAACGATATGGACATTTGCACCATCATTTGACTACTCAAGTGATGGCGCAAAGGTCCACGACTCGATTCTTTGTCACTCTATGTGTATTCTAATCGGCCAAATTCCATTCGTGCGGTTGAGGAGAGGCCATGACGGATGAACACGGAAATGGGTAATGTAATATTCTCATGTCAGCAAAAACTAACGATGCCATGATGCAAAGAGCAAGAATGCAATTTCAATCAGAATTGGGAAGACACCAGCAAGGTGCATTTCTCGTTCGTCTCATCCACTCGGTGTGGTTGTCTATCGAACGTTGAAGTGTCCTCTCAGCGAGGAGTAGAGGAATGAGAAATGCGCTTTTGTACTTATTTCAAACCTTAGTTACGTGTTCTTGTGGTTTATGATTGGGCTGTGGTGATCATTGAAGTTCCTGTCAACTGTTCCGTTCGAACAAAAAACTCTATCCAATTAGTTTTCCAACCACTTGTTGTTCCTAGCAAGAACTGCAAGCCGTTTGACCCCTTCTTGCACCCGCCATTCAGTGAACTCATTGAACTGATTAAATTTTAGGGACCTCTGACGTCACGAGTCGGTTCTATATTGTTTTTGCAACAGTTTTTGTGTACTGTGCCGTTGCATACGGTAAGCAGCATACCTTTTACTATGATGTTTTTGCATGCCAAGCGCGCTGCAAACTTAGCACACTCAACTCGCCAGCAGTATGGGTTCTAAATCAGAAAATTTGGCATCATTCTTCTCCGGAGGGCGGTTGCCTATCTGGGGGGAGAGACAACGGCGCTCCGGAGAACAATGACGACGAGTGGTCAGCCCCTCCCTTCTGCACTGTTGCCCATTTGGTATGTATTCATATCAAACTGTTATATGAAGTCGATCAGTTTCATTTTCCTCTTAGCACATCGTCACCATGAATGCGCAAGTGCACTTTTCACCATTATGGCGCAAATATCTATGGTGCACTTGTATTTCACCCAAAAATATTATCAATGCCCCCTTCTGTTTGAAACTACGACATGTTATTATAGTTCAATCCAATATCGACAATAGTGTACCATCCAATATCGACAATAGTGTACCACTATTCTTCTGACCCGCTCCGCTCTCTTCAAATTCCATAATGCTTTGCATAGTCAGCCCCTCCCTTCTGCACTGTTGCCCACTGGGTATGTATTCATAACAAGCTGTTATAAGAAGTCAATCAGTGCGCTTCCGCCCTTTGTTCCATCACTCCCTTCTAATGTAAGGAATGGAAGCAGAAGTGCTCATTTATGTCATTTAATTCCCTCGCAGCGGTTGTCCGTCACATGAGAGAAACAACCACTCCGGGGGCATTAGACGACGGAAATGAGCACTTCTGCTTCCTTTCCCTACCCTACTCCACTCCTTTGCATGACATCTTGTATAGCAAGAGAAGAAGCAGGAAGGAGATATTGATGTCATTGAGCTATCCCGAGTCGTTGTGCTTGTCCTTCGTTCACGCCCAATGAATATTGCCTATTAGTCATTTGAATTTGCAAGATGACTCTTCTGTGCTGCCTTTCTTGTTCGAAACGGGATTATGTTAGTGGGTATTTTCTTTATTGCGCATGGATTCTCAGTTCAGTCTCTCCTGACCTTAAGTCATTCCTGCTAAAAGTGCTAAAACAACAACACGCCATCCTTTACTGCTATCATTTTGGCGCAAATTGTCCTTATGTCTTCAACTTTTTGACCTGTGAAAGTGCAAATTTCCAGTCCAACTGTCTACGACCTGTCCTTATGGTGTAACCTTTTTGTTCTGAGTGCTATTTCTATACCAATCACCGACTTGTTGCGACCTTGTCTTTTTATCGTTTGAATATGTTTCAGCTCATGCTTAAAAACCAAACATTCACTTTCAATCATTATTGTGGTGTCATGAAAGTTTACATTACTTTGCGATGAATGAACTCGTTTACCCATCACTAATCACTAGGGAACGGAATCCAAGCAGAAGTGCACATTTCTGTCGTCCAATTGCCTCGGAGCGGTTGTCTCTCACAGGTGATGGACAATCGTTCCGACATTAGACGACAGAAATGTATACTTCTTGGATTAAGTTCCCTACCAATCACAACCATCAAATATGTTTTAATCGAAATGACATCGGGATTCTACCCACTGCCTCCCTACCTTCAAAGGTTATTACCGCGCAGTATGTGCAATCTAGGGAAATACTTTGGACTTACTTTTGTCTGCGTTCTCATTCGACCGGTCGTCTACGATGAGCGAGACAGAATGGCGCACCGATGCGCACGGACGAAAAACGGTGCATATCTCGTTACCTAGCGCAATCAACACGGGAATTCTCGGTATTTCCCCCACCCTCCCTTGTTTGTGCTCTTTAACAGTGCATCATACAACTACCCGTCTCTCTTCTGACCCTTCTCCTCCCTCGTTGGGAGAAGGACAAGTGATCCATGTGCATTTGCGCCGTAATTGTGAATTGGACAGATGCACCATGCTCACCACGTAGGCGCAAGTGTCCATTTCACCATTACGGCGCAAAGTCCACGGAATACTTGTCTTTCACCCATAGAACTGCTGCTCTCTCGTCTCTTCTGACCCTTCTCCCCTCTCATCTCCATTTCTATGGTTGGAAAAACACGCAGAAGTACAATTAATTCACGTGAAGCGGTTTTCTCTCTCATAAGATGGACAACCGCTCCGAGGGAATTAGACGAAGGATAAAGACACTTCTGCTTCCTTTCCCTACCCTGTTCATTTCTCGGTTCTGATCAATTGTTTGGGTGATTGAGCGTCGTCACCATGAAGGCGCAAGTGTACATTTCACCATTATGGCGCAAAGTTCATGGCTCACTTGTCCTTCACCCATAGAACTACCGCTCTCTTGTCTCTTCTAACTATTCCCGTCTCTTCTCAATTTCTCGGGTTTGATCAATCGTTTGGGTGATTGCGCGTCGGCTCTCCCTTTTCTCCTTTTTGACTTCTTCTTCTCCTTTTTCTTCTTCGCCTACTTTTGCCCCTCGACATATTAGGCTGCTCCACCCTAAACCAGTTCGTTCCGTGCAACTCATATTCAATATTAGATAGTGAAGGCCAATGAAATCCCAAATTTCATTCTTCATATGGTTGGAAGTTTGACAACTTGATTTGATCTGTTTCACAGACGGTATAATCTTCAAATATATAGTGTCCTTGAACCATAACCCGTCAACTAGTCAAACTGCCAACCGTAATTCTGCCCCCCCCCTGCTCTCTCGTTCCCTCGGTTGAGTCCAATTCATAGAGGCGACCGTCCGTTGGATAACACATGATGACGGAATGAACTTTAGGATTTCATTTGCTTTCACTGCTGAACCAGTTCGTTCCGTACTCTTCGATATTGGAGCATCGCATACGGACATTCGGCCCTACCTATAGAAGTCTTCCAATAAAATACTATCCCAATATCAAAGTGCATGCTCTTTCTCACGTCAGTCATTCCGAGCGGAAGTCTATCATCTACGAGAGATAGCTGCTTGAGAAAACGAATGAGCCGTTGTATTCGAAAAATGTAGGGTTTCAAAATAGGTGCTAAACTCATTTCTCGTTCTTCTTGTGATTTCCGAACAGCGTCATAGGTAGACAAATATTCAATGAATGACGAGTTACAACTTATGAAATTGTAATTCAGTTCGAGGTCTCTTTCGCTGCATTGCTAGCTGTTGCCAGCGAACACATGAAACTAGGGCTTCTAAATCAATAGTGGAAAGCGTTTCTCATTCTTCCATGCTCTGCGGAGCGGCTCTTCGCATAAAGGGCGCTTTACACTCGTGCTTTTTCTCATTGTCTCTACCTGTTGTTGCGAGATTGCAATGTGTTTTTTGCTCGATATTTCCTGTTACGATCTCATTCTCTGCACGAGAAATTGTAAACCACACGAACGCGGAAGAAGTGTTTCTAAATCAGTAGTAAAGTGCATTCGTCGTTCGTCTAATGTCGGTAGAGCGGTTACCGATACGTTCGATACATAACAGCACCGCGGAGATTAGAAGAATGAGAAATGCTGGACATTGATTTTCCCATCGGGGTTAGTGCTCGAATTTCGGAAAATAAATGCATTATTTGTCGTCTCTCCTCTTCGGCACGCAGTTGTCTCCATTAGCGAAAGACATCCGGTACTCGAAGATCAGAGAAGAGAAATGATGCACTTATTTCCGAAATGCGATGCCTAGACGGGATGCTCTTTTAAGATAGACTGCCCTTACGACTTTAACCCTCCAATGGGCAACTACCGGAAGAGATTGCCGGAATTCCACTACCCACCTACTCCATTTAAGTTCTTGTAGCGTTCAAATCATCGGACGTCTCCACTTCCAATTTTCCGCCCACATTCGGGTTTCCATATAAAGTTGTTGAGCAATCGCCCCCTTTTGAGGGGAATGCGTGTCATTTCTCGGAACTGTCTGATTCACAATAGAACAACTGAATTTAGGGTGTCGCTATCAATGACTTCAGAGCAATTTTCGTTCGCGTAATCTCCGCCGAGCAGTTGTCTATCACATGAGATAGACGACCGCTCCGCGGAGATTACGTCATTCGTCTAATGCCCGTCTAAGCGACACCCTAATTGAATGCGTATGTATTCTTATATGATAGACGCGCGGAATTTGTTTTGCTCCGTGGTTGCATGACGTACATATGTATATCTAATTTCACCAATTTAAGTATTTTTTCTGAAGAAATCTCAGAAGAAGTGGCTCTCTGTTGGTGATAGAAAGGTTAGTGTTATTCAAATGCTTTTAAATTTTGATTATTAGTAAATTTTTCTCGCAGTCGAATATCATAACAGCAGTTCACTGTCGCACTCACAAAAAATGACGGAGCTTATTGTAAATATTTGGGTTTCTAAATCGGGAGTAGAGTGCATTCGTCTGTTGTCTAATTCACGAGGAGCGGTTGTCTGTTGCATGAATGAGACAACCGCTCCTTGGGAATCATACAGCAGACGAATTCACTCAAGCCCCGATTTATAAACCCTAGTAAATGTCCAAGTGCGACACTCGAACAAATACTTGATATCTAGTTGGTTTGTGTTCGAGCAGCCGAATTTAATGAACAATTCGTCTTGTTACGCGGTTTCCTTTGGAACGCAATCTCTTTCCTTCTTCATCTCTTCAAGCGCTGTTATTCAGTTTTATGCACTTTCTGCTATTGAAATCATGTTAAGAAGTATTCGTACTATGATGGCCTGATCAAATTTGACATACAAAATTCAATTTCGAAAAACCTTTCAAAAGTCAGAGCCAAGAGAAGTTGTGTTTTACTGCAAAAACAAACAAACAACATCTGATTCAAAGGGGCTATGAGTCAGGATTGTGATGCGTTTCTTCTTATTATTTTTCTTCTCCAATACCTTTCTCGTCCTTTCCCGTTGTTCTTCACCCTCTTCTAATCGACTTTTGCTTCCATATGCGCTGTTCCATCGCGGGGTTTAGCAATCACGGCACTGATCATCCTAACTGTAACAGCAAACCTTATTTACCTGTAAATATTCTTGGTTATGCACGCCTGATGGTCTGAGAAACTACGAAAGAGCACGTGTAAATGAGAGTGGATAATTCGTCATGAACGTACTGAGCGTATTGGGTGTAACCGTGCTTTAGCATGCATATTCAATATTCTACCCCCCCCCCGAATCCTCCTGCTATCTACTCTCATTCTCATACACTCTAGGGTTTCTAAAACCGTAGTAGAGTGCATTCGTCTGTCGTCTAATTCACTAGGAGTGGTTGTCTTGCTGATGCTAAAGACAACCGCTCCACGAGACTTAGACCATAGACGAATACACTCTACTACCGTTTCAGAAACACTAATACACTCGTGGAGAAGAAGATTTGTGAGGATATGAATGGCCATAGACCACACTGCCCATTGGAACAGTGGAGCGAGTATGATGTGCGCGTAAATTATTCATAGTGTAAGTTACTAAAGGAAACAAAGTCAATCCCATTGATTTCGCGTGAAAAGGCGATATTCATAAGGTCCGTGAAACATAATCGACTTTATTTGTTAGCACGTGTTTCATCACGGTGTTATGCAGTAAATACCATAGGGACACAAATTATTATTATTTATGTTGTTCGTTAAACCTATTTTTACCTTTCTGCAAACAGTGTAATATAATATCTTCTAATCATCTATGTTTTTGGAACTAAACGTTTTTTTACATTAAGAGTCGATATTCACTATTTTGATACTTTTAGAAACTAGCCGGCACAGTAAACACTGCTATTTTTCAAGCTTTGAGATATAAGAGAGCGCCGAGAAAGTGTGTGGATGGAGAGAAACAGAGATAATGAGACAGAGCCATTAAAGGAGTCCACCGGAGAGATTGCAAACCGCTTCCCGACGGGAAAATCAATACTCTGAGTCTCTTCAATCCCTCTCTTATTTCCATCTGACTATCGATTTTCCCGTCGGGAAGCGCTTTCCTGATCTACCCAGACGGCTTCTTTAAGCTCGAGATTTAACAGTGAATACTACGGCGGCAGGCAGCTTTATAAAATTCATTATTTCGAAAGCATAACTTTGATACTAGCACTTTTATCGGACAAATTTGGCTTTTCTCCTGTTCTTGAAACATACTCGATACTAAAATCGCAGCCCTGACCTCCCTTTCGCTTGATAGGAGAGAAATAAAAAAGAATCAACATGGGAGAGAGCAACAAGATCGCCGAGAAGAAAGATAGAGATGCCGGGAAGAAAGATAGAGATACCAAGATGGGGGATATTGACCAGAACGAGAGGGGTTTGATCAAACTGCAAGTCATAGGCTCAAAGCATATTTTAGTAAATGAAGAAGAAATTTTCAGAGCTCCAAAATGCACGACTCTAAAGTGGAGATCACTGCGTTCGCCGAAAAGGTCAGTAGTTCATCTAGGTTCTATTTGGCATTTTGACTGTGTGTTTGGTTTTGTTTCTCCTATCCGTGAATTTGACCATTTTTGCTTATATTAAGTAGAGACCGTGAATCGGCTCTCGAAGTATTATGCATCCTATCTGAACTGTTGTTATTACTGGTACGCGTCTCACACTGGCCACCCTGGTCTCTCACTTTTACGCGCTATTTCGTCATTACGGGATATGTTTCAACTGTGCGATAGATAGACTAGAGCAACAGTTCAGTTAGGATGCATAATAAATTCTTTTACTCTTCCTCTGGCTGGGCTGAACATAGACAACTGCTCGACAATGAGTTAGAGAAAAGGAATGTACTTCGAGAGCCGATTCACGGTCTCTGATATGGAACATAGCCGATCTCGCGGTCTGCCTGCGATCCTTATTTCGTAGATAATTTATTATTCACATCTGCCGTCTTGTTCAATAAATCCGAAGGAAATCAATGATGCCATGGACATTTGGGCTAATATGGTGAATGTAATGACAGCGATAGCGTAAGTGTCCATTTCACCATTATGGCGCAAACGCCCATGGCTATTTCGACCTTCAAGCACTTTTGGAATGATTGAACACTAGGGGCCGTCTAAAGCACCTTGATAGCACCTCGAAGTGCATTCCTTTTTTTTCTAAGTCATTCGGAGCGGCTGTCTCTTGCCGCTGATAGACAACCGCTCCGAATGACTTAGAGAATATGAATGCACTTCGAGGTGCTATCGAGGTGCTTTAGACGGACCCTATTGAACGCATGCAGGTGGACACTTCCTCCAAAGGCTCCTCATCCAGAATCGACGATGACGACTCCATCGAGGAGGAATTACTGTTTGGATACGGACGGTAATTGATGTATCTTTCTTCGACTGGAATCTGCACTCGAACAATAACCATGCCCAAACTAAGTATATAGCAAATTGTTGAAACACATCTAGATGGCCTGTAAATATATTTATTTCTAACACGACACGTCTTCGCAACAATAATCAATGCGTTTGAGGCTATTTAGTGGGCAGTTGAAACATATCTGCGTGCGTAAATTTTGTGCTTCGATTGATTAAAGCGAATGAAAAATATGAAATGCTTTAATAAAATAGTTCGGGAAGAATATTCTAACGCGAATCTTAAGAGAGCGAGTGTGAGAAAGGTTGACAAAACCTAGATTGGTGACCTGACTTGTGGTGAGATTCAAAATGAATATAATCTAAATATCGATTCTAGCTTCACACCCTCGTGGATGCAGTGGATGCACAACGCGAAGTGGCTGCTGTGGTGGCTGGGATGGTGAGACTTCTTCGTCAATCTTGAAAAATGACTAATTGTTTTATTATCTCGAAAAAGTGCCCCAGCAGAGGTTCCCCTCCTCCACTTTTTTAAAGACCGCTTTCGACCCATGTCCTTAGAGAAAAATCTATCGAACTCAGACTACCTATTCCAGCATCAAGTTCTTCGACAACACGTTCTTTCAGTGCTGCCTTCGTGAACTCCTTCGTCGTAAACGCCATCTTCCCCACTGATCTGTCCACACTCGAGCGACAGTACAGCATGTCTAGGTATCTAATAATCATTATTTTATCAAAATCTTCTACACTCGGTCTTCAGCATCCGAATCTCAGTTGCTTGTTCGTTATCTAGCTCCTGAAACATAAGACATACCCATTAGGGTTTCAAAAACGGTAGTAAAGCGCATTAATCATTCGTCTAATCCTTCGGAGCAGTTGTCTATATAACGTAGACATCCGCTTTGCGGAAATCAAGCACAGGAGAAATGCAATTTGCCACCGATTGAGAAACCTTTGTATCATTACGTTATCACTTTTTCCAATTGTTTAGCGCCGTCAATCATATTGCTCGATTTCGGTTGCTTGTCCTTTATGCAGCTCATGAAACATAAGTCACATCGTTTCTATATCGGTAGTAAGGTGCAATTTCTCATTCGTCTAATTCACTCGGAGCAGTTCTCTATTAGGGTGTCGCATTCGGTGCTTTTAGTGCATTCGTCGTTCGCCTAATCTCTGCAGAGCGGTTATCTCTCCGTTATTTTTTATTCAATCCTGCACCATCTACTGCCTCATTGCTCGACCTCGATTGCTTGTTCTTTATGCACAGTCTGAAACATAAGCCACATCGACAGTTAGATCGTTTTGCTTGGTTGCGATTAGGGTTTCTAAATCGGTAGTAAAGTCTAGTTCTCATTAGTCCAATCCACACGGACTTGTTATTTCTCAAACGTAGTGACAACAGCTTCGCGGATATTAGAACATGAGAAACACACTTTAATAACGATTTATAAGCCCTAGTATGAACGTATCATCATTATTATCCAATACTACCAAATACTTCCACCGATGTCATTGCTCGATCTCGATAGTTTGCTCTTCATGTAGCGTCTGAAACATAAGTCACATCTGCAGATAGATGATTTCCACTATCATAAGACGAGATGAATGGCGACGAATCAGAAACGAATCGAGGCAAAAACAGCTGAACGAGGACCGGAATGTCAACCTCGTTCATCCTATATCGGAGGGTTGTCTGTGAATTCCAAAGATTTGAGCGATCATAATTCCTATATCTTTTACTTGAATTTTACGGGTTATGTTTCACAGAGAGTATAGCTTCAAATGCATAGTAGCATTGAAAAATGACCCGGGAACTAGACAAACTACCATCATTAATTCGAATTCCTTTTCAGTGTGCACACTGGCATCGTCTCGTCCATGTACGACATCGCCGTCATGCTCGTCGTATTTCCCATCTGCCACTGGGGAAGGAACAGTGAGTTGTTGCTAGCTTTAACAATAAGGTTGGCATCAGGGTAATTGGTAAATTTGTCGTCACTCTTCTCCGCAGAGCACTTGTCTCACTCCTGACAGATAACCGCTCGACGGAGAAGAATGACGACATATTTACCGATTTAGAACCGCTAGATGGCTGCTAGACCGCGAGAACGGTTATGTTTCACGGCAGCATTAACAGTCAAGATGAATGATCGGTGAAACATAACCGAACTCGTAGCCTAACTGCCATGTCTACTACGAAATGTAATATCTACAAAGTGACGTCGGGTTTCTGAATCATCCAAAATAGTACATCTCACAATCATCGAATCTCCTCGAAGTGATTATTTATCAAAAAAAACGGTAGATACAATAGTTCCGTGGAGATAGACGAATGAGAAAGTGCAAATGGTTTCAGCCAGAATAAATTAATAATGTCTTCCTCTTCAGTTCACAAGGGTCGCTGGATCGGATGGGGCGGTCTGGTGATGGCCGCGGGGTCGTTCGTCTGCTCACTTCCACACTTCATCGTGCAGCCGTATGATCCGTCCAAGGTAATCGATATCGATCTATTATCGATTTTTCACTGCCATTGCGATTATTTGCGTCGTTACACTTGCATTTCCCACGTCTAAAATAAGAAATTCTCGTTTTGAAAAGAACCGTCATTCGTTAATTAAGCGAAATGTCAAATTCTTTTTATTATATTCTTTGAAGGTGGCAGTAGGCAACATGAGCGACTTCGGACAGTGTGACGGTAGCTGGGAATTCAGGTAGTCATTAGGGGTTCTAAAACGGTAAATGTGTCGTCATTCTTCACCGCAGCGCGGTTGTCTCACTCAGTGATAGACGACCGCATGGCGGAAAAGAATGACCACTAATTTACCGTTTTAGAACCCCTGGTAGTCATCCATAATCAGATCATGTTGTTTGTTTTCTCTACAATAAATTTGTGAAAAGGAACAAGCCAACCTCTGTACTAGGGTGTCGCTCATGGAACCGCTTCCGGAAATTCCATATCAAAATGAATGAGACGGCGTCGTTCCATGGAACAACGAGAAATGGAGAGAAATGATGTGGAAATTCTATATCGATATGGAATGGATATGGAATCGGAATTTCCACATCATTTACATTAAAAACAATCATTCCATGGAATTCATTCTTGACCGCGCATGTTCCATGTGGAATGAAAATTCCGTGAGCGACACCCTACTATGTACCTATGCGACTATGGATGTTATTTGCAGTCGCAAAGGCGAGGAGGCCACGTGCTCTTTCACTATTAACGTCTAATCTTATTTCTGCTAAAATCATGAACAATAAATCAGGAAATTTGTCAAAAAGAAATATACCTCGGTAGATTCCCCTCCTCAGCGCATGCGCTTGATAGGAGTAGAGCTTTACCTCTATGCATGACCATCCAACTTATTTGCAGCCGTAAAGCCGAGGAGGCCACGTGCTCTTCCACCACTCCCTCCGCCCTCTCTGCATACATCAACCCGTACTTCCTACTCTTCCTGCTGGGACAGGTGAGTCTAGAAGAAGAATGGAATTGAAGGCGGGGCGAATTTTTTTATTGCGAAATTTAGCCCTTTAAGGGCCTGAACAACCAGTAAAGGAAATGCACTCTGCTACTGATTTAGTAACCGTTGTCAATAGTGTATTCCAGGCCCTTCATGGTGCAGGATCCACTCCACTCTTCTCCATCGGCACTGCTTACATCGACGAGAATGTGTCACAGAACGCGAGTCCCTTCTATCTCGGTGAGACCTTTCACTTTGGCTCTGAGATCTGATGAAATACAAAAGCGCCTTGGATATTTGTGCCACAGTGAAGAAATAGACACTATCGCCGCGAAAACAACGTGAACGATGGCGCAAGTCTCCATTTCACAATTAATGCGCAATTGTCCGTAGCGCTGCTGAGTTGGATATGAAGCGCATCGTAGCCAGTAAGGTTGGAGAACAAATAAAACTGTTGGATGGTGCGCACTCGTTCTGCATAGCTGAATCCATGCACTGGTTATTATGCATCCTCTATGAACTGTTATTCCTAGTACGCGTCTCGCACGTGGATGCCACCCTGGTCTCTCATTTTTGCATGCTATTTCGTCGTTGCGTGATATGTTTCAACCGGGAAATAAATAGACAAGAGCAACGGTTCAGTTGGGATGCATAATACTATGCGTCCTAACTGAACTGTTGCGTTAGTCATTATATCTCATAGTTGGAACATATATCCGAAACAACGAAAAAAAGACTTTAAAATGAAAAACCAGAGTGGAATCCAGATGTGGGACACGTACTAGGAAAAACAGTTTTCGGGTAGGATGCTTAATAGCACTATAATAGTGCCACTATTGCAGCCATCCACGGAATTATGACTGCTCTCGGACCCGCATTCGGTCTCTTCGTCGGAGGATTTCTGCTCGATTACTACGTGGACGTTGATCGAGTCAATGCGTGAGTTCATAATCATCCTTACTCTGGGGCAAAGCTAGAGTTTTTTTTTAAATGTACAACAAATGGGTACGATACCTTTCGCAACTACGGTTAGGAAAGGGAACGTACCATAGAAGTTCTTTGAACAAGCATGATTACGTAGCATGATTACTTATATTACGCTTGTGAAAACCATTAATTAACTACCACTTGGCACTATTAAGTACTTGGACTTTTTATCAATTCTCGAGCCATCTTATGCCAATAGCTTTCGTCTAATCTGTGCGATGCGATTGCCAACCGAACGCAGCTCGAAATGAGTCTGAATCGATTCACTTCGGGCAATAGTTTTATATAATTCCTTCCGCGCGATTGTCAATCATCTGCCAGAGATAACCGCTCCTAATGCGTAAACGAAGTGAATCGATTCAGACTCATTTCGAGGTGTCTAGAACGCACAGGATAAAAAATACGCACCGCAGAAGTCAATCGAATGACCTGTACACTACATCTAAACCTAACTTTAATTGTACTGGTTAACGGTGAAATGGACAGATGCGCCATCATCATTGCGACGCAAGTGTCCATTGCACAATTATTCTCCAAGTATCCGTGGCACACGTGTATTTCACCCGATTGTAGGCCACCAATCGGTCAAAAGGACCCCCGCTGGCTCGGAGCGTGGTGGATCGGATTCCTGATTTCGGGAGTGGTGAGTTTAAATTTTTTAAATCAATTTAAATTACACTTCAATTTTCGTTTTAAAATAGATGCATTAAAAATCCTAGGCCGCCCTGGCTGCATCCGTGCCTGTGCTCGGATTTGCACGCGAGCTCCCTGAAGCGAAAGAGCACAGAATCAAGGACGTCAACCAGGTTTTTAAATTACAAATTTTAATTTTAAAAAGTGTAAAATTAGGCCCATGCAGTCTCGCAAAATGTCGCCGAAGAGATCGAGAGAGACGGTGGCAACATGAACTCGATCAAGGCAACGGCCAGAATCATATTTGTGAGTGATTCGATCATATGGTCTTGTGGTGTAGTGGTTATCACGTCTGCTTCACACGCAGAAGGTCGCCGGTTCGATCCCGGCCAAGACCTACTTATTGCATCTTTGCAGGGCATCGTGCGAAATCCCACGTTTCTCATCATCTGCGTCATCGGGATTCCGGAAGCAGTAATTTATAAAATTAAAATTAAATAAACATTTAATTTCCAGGTGATCGTCAATGGATTTTCGGCTTTTATGCCGAAAATCATCGAGACCGTGCTGAATGTCAGTCCGACGAATGCGAGCTTCATGTGCTGTGAGATTCGCAGGATCATTATATTTGAAAACAACCTTGGATTAACAATACCCTCCACACCCCTATCACAAAACATATTAAGGAACAAATCAAAGTTGTTGTGTGTTAACATGATGTTTCAAGTGTGAATTCTAACCAAAAGGCTATCACAAATGTGAATTGTGGGCTTTTCGCTTTTGCTCTTTCGGCCGAGGCCGTTGAATTTGAAAGACTATCGCGACCAAGAGTTCACGGGAGGGTTTCGAATTCAGAGATTCCAATATTCAGCCGTCGTCATCTTCGCCGCTGCTACTGGTCTGTTGCTGGGTGGATCGATCATGAAGTTTATGAAGTTGCAGGTTGGGAGAACAAAGATCAAAGATCAAAGATCAAAGATCAAAGATCAATAGATCAATAGACCAATTCCAGGTGCCGGGCATGTTCAAGATGTTGATCGTATTGAACATTGGCGCCGTGCTCTTTTTGGCAAGTTAGTGGGGTCTTCATATTTAGCCTCATAAAAAGGAATTGCCACTGCACTAACCATTTCCGAGCTGAGGCCACTTACATTCATTCTTACATTCATAAATAGACGTAAGCTCGGAAAAGCTTAGGGATAGTGGAATGCCCGAGGGCATTTGTAGTTTGTAGTTTGATCCCAAGGTGCAAACTACAATGTATGTTGCAGCATTCCTCGTGCAGTGTCCGCCGCGCACGTTCATGGGCATCACGGTGAACTATGATGGGCAAGCGTGAGTATTTCTTAACAGTTTATTATTTAGAACTGAACGGTTTGTTGCCACATTAAGCAATCTTCTAAATCGCCGGGGGTTTTAAGCATTCCATGAAACATACAATTAATTCCAATTTTGAACAGCAAACGTAAATAGGCACCCATATTTTTCAAATAGAGTAGTGTAGATACGATTTTGAGTTATAGATGAGAAAGATTGTTATATTTTTTTTCATTTTTGCAGTAACGAACGATTCCAACAATTCTCTAACAGTTTCGGTGACATTATGAATCAATTATTATTGTGGAAAACGAACTTGATATACCGGGTACATACTCTCCATCTGGCTGACGACTGTGTACTCTCAAATTTGCGTGCTATTTCGTCGTTTCTCTGACCATTAGCTATGATTTTGAATAGGTTTCACGGTTATCATATAGAGGCTGACTGTCAACTCCGTTTACCACAATAATATATATTCTCAGGGAGCCCTCGCTCAACGCCACCTGCAACGGTGACTGCGCCTGCACTGACGAGTGGAATCCGGTAGGATATAATTTGTAAAAAATAATTTTTTTTGAATTTCGCGCGGATTTGAGTCCCCATTTGAAGCTCCGCTCCCTTTTTCAGGTCTGCGACGACGTGACGAACACGATGTACTTCTCGGCGTGCTACGCGGGCTGCAAAACGCGCATTGGAGACGAGAGTAAAGGGGTACGGTAATGGAGTACACTGGGTCAGATGGAGTTCGTTGTGACAGTATTTTCTCGAACAACTGCTGATAAAGAACAGAGATTGTTTGAAAACAGCGGGGTGTTCATTGGGTCAGATCTAGTTCACTGGGACGAATTTCTCGTTCCAGAATCTCAAGTGGACGGACTGCAGTTGTCTGGGCAGCGAGAAGAGGATATTGAGAGTGAGTTTTTCTAATATGTTTCATAGAACTCATAAATATCCTGATCGGATTGATCACTCGTTGTTTTCAGTTTCTTAAATTCAAAATATATATTAATAGAAGTAATTTAGCTGCGTATTCGCCTGAGTATCATCATCTTAATTCAGAGTGGCCACTGTTCGACGAACTGCGGCGGCAACGTCTACATCTTCATGATGCTGCTCTACTTCCTCGTCACGCTCACCTTCGCAGGAGCTATTCCCATGCAACAGGTGTGATACTCGGTCAATCTGAATGAATGTATACGCAGCTAAATGATGAAATCGATCGATAGTCGGTCATTGCGACGAAGTATGATATCAGCTGCAGAAACAAGTAATGCATGTTCAGTACATTCAGTGCAGTACAATTGAATGCAGTACATCCTGTTGGCAATTTATGCAAACGAATCGTGATACTCAGCCAGTTTGAAAATCGGTAGTAAGATGCAGTTCTCATTCGTCAACTATCAGCCGAGCAGTTGGATATCGAACGTAGTGAGAAACGCTCCGCGGAGAAAGACGAAAGAAAAATGGATATTATTACCGATTTTGAAGTGCACGTAATCTAAACAAGAATTTGAAAAGTAGGCAATTAGACTGCATGTTCGTGTTTTATGTTTCACCGATCCTTTATCTTGAGGTTTATTGCCTCCGTGAAACATAAACGATCCTGCAGCTAAACAGCAAATCTTATTATGGATCCTATCTGAACTGTTATTCCCAGTACGCGTATCACACTTGGATGCCACCCTGGTCTCTAATTTTTTCGTCGTAGCGGAATATGTTTCAAATGGAAGATAAATAGTCAAGAGCAACAGTTCAATTAGGATGCATAATACGATTAGGGGATCAAAAACGGTAGTAAACGGCGTTTCTCATTAGTCTAATCTCGGCGGAGCGGTCTCTTCGAGCGATTGACAGCATATCTGAGTATCTGAGTGGATTAGACGGGCGAGAAATGCACTTTACTACCGTTAGAACCCCCGTCATATACGCAGTCAATTTCAGCTCCTCCTCCGTATCGTGCCATTCGACCAACGAACACTGGCCATCGGAGTGAACTGGACGCTGTTGAAGCTCTTCGGTGAGTGGCCAGATCCGAATCAATCGTCTTTGCCTACCTACTAGTCTTGCCAGAGCGAATCCCAAAGTTCATTCCATCTGTACGTTCAATGCTGACGTATAAGCACGACCGCGCGATGGAGAACTCAGAGAGATGGAATGCACTCTGGAATTCATTCTGCCAAAACTGCTACCTAGAACTACCTATATTATGGATTTTGTAATAGATTTTGGGTCTTGTCATTGCAGAAATAATCGCCAAAAGCCCCTTTCATAAGATTTTCACAGTGTTAGACAAGGTTTCCATTAAAGTAATTCGGGCAAGGAATCGAACTCGTAACCACTTTTGTGATGGTCGTGACTCTAACCACTGCGCCACCGCAGGCTTCATTCCTGGTGGCATCATCTTCGGCTGGATCATCGACAAGTCGTGCATCAACTGGGCGACCAAGTGTGGAGTGGAGACCAGCTGCCATCTGTATAACCCGACAAGGCTGTCGCAGCTGATGCTGGCACTGTGTGAGTAGTTGGCAGGGGTTGTGATAGGGTTTCTAAAAGTTCGCTGAAAGAACGGTTCAGTGCACGTTATCACTCGAAAAAAGGTGAACAGCAGGTTACTAACTATGTAGTAGGGTTTCTAAATCGATAGTAAAGTGCATTTCTCGTTTGTCTAATTCCCGTTGGGCTGTTGTCTCTACTCTCAATAGACTACAGCTCCGAGGGGATTAGACGAATGAAGAATGCACTTTACTACCGATTTGTCGTTATTCTTCTCCGCGGCGCTGATGTATGGCCCCCTGATAGACAACAGCGCTGCGGAGAAGAATGACGATAATCCAAAATACTTTATCGAAGTCTTTATCACTGCTGAAGCTGGAGCAGAGTAACTGAAAATGTGTAACTCTTTCACCGAAAGAACGTTTTAGAGAAAAAGTTGAGGACGCTCAGTAAATTCAAATTCAAATTTTCACCTCTTAAATTGCAATCAATTTCAATTGCAGCCGTTGTGTGCAAACTGGCCGTGATCCTCGCCTCCATCCTCGGTCTGATGACGTACACGCCTACCGAGATGGACGACGTCGCCTCCATGGCAACGGTCAACAGCCACGGCGCACTCTCACTCATGGTATGTAGTTTGAACCTTGTAGTTTGTAGTTTGAGCCCTTCCTTCTGTAGTTGGATCTACGGGTTCAACTTTATGGCTTGAATTCTGTTTGAAATATGTGGTTTGGTCCCTTTGATTCGTAGTTTGAACTTTGCTTTTTGTAGTTTGGCCTGAGTACTTTGAAGTTTGATTCATTACCAGGTCAACGACGACCGCCTGCCGAATGAGCAAGCACGGGACAACGGGCGATATTGATGTGCAGGCATTTAAGCCTATTTGGAATGGCTTAAAGAACATTAATGGAATTTTATACTGTTACTGACATGTAGGATTTCTAAATCGGTAGTAGAATGCATTTCTCGTTCGTCCAATCCACTCGGACCGATTGTCTATCGAACGCAGAGACAACGGCCCCGAGGGGATTTGACGAATGAGATATGCACTTTACTAGGGATTTAGAAACCTTACTGACAAGGAAATTGACTTTTTACTCTTGCTTTCGTAGACTAAATACAGCTTCAGTCGCCTTCTAGCTATCATTTTCAGTTTCTATGAGCACGAATAGAGCTATCATGACTGTATTCTTACGGGTTGTTTAACTGGCTTTTGTTGTTGTATCGAATGCTGCATATAATCATACATGATGCTTGGAACGGGTATGAGACAAGATATTCTGAGTCATAAGTCCATAATTCACAGCCAATAAAGAAGTTTTTCTTACAGTTTCCTTATCGTATCACAGGGAGAAATCGAAGTGAAAGCAAAAGGTCCAAGAATGTATTATTGTGGAAAACCATCTTGATATTCCGAGTACACACACTCCATCTGGCTGACGACTGTGCACTCTCAAATTTGCATGCTATTTCGTCGTTTCTCTGAGCTTTTGCCATGAATTTTAATAAGTTTCACGCTCAACATATAGAAGCTCTCTTTCAACTCTGTTTACCACAATAATAGGGGGTTAAGACGGTGATAGAGTCGCTTAGAAGGCGAGAGAATAGGATACAATTCCCTTCAAATACCTTGCGATGCGTTGTAGAGAACGACTTTTGGACTGTTCTTTGTCTGTACTCTCGTTTGGCTGGTCGTCTATGATGAGCGAGAGAGAATGGCTCAACGGTGCGCACGGACGAAAAACGGCTCATAAGTCGTTCCGTAGTCCCTTGTAGTGTGGGTGGTCCCTTCAATTCTAACCTACTCATTCTCCTCCGAGCGGTTGTTTGTGAGTTTTTGAGAGACGACCGTTCGGGAGAGAATGGGGAGGTAAGAATAGCATGGACCTCCCAGAGCAGTCTCTTGCTCACAATCAAAGAAATGTAGTGGCAGCTAGAGACCGTGAATTGACTCAGATATTGACAGCCTTTCATTTCTAGCCGTCTAACCTCATTCCGAGCGGTTGTCTCAGCGAAGGGAGAGACGACCGCCACGAATACAATTGGACGGCTAGAAATGAACGGCTGTCAATATCTGAGTCAATTCACGGTCTCTAGTGGCAGCGTAGTGCACGACAATGTCAAAATCCATATTAGTGTTCATTTCTCACTCGCCTAATCTCATTTCACTTGACTTGGGGCAGTCGATCGATCAATAGAGACTAGACGAATTAGAAATGCACTTTACAATGGTTTTTTGTTGGTTATTTGAACCCCCAGTGCACTTGGAGGAGTCGAAACAATGTAAATGAGAGCTATGGCGATGCAAATGATCATGTAAGAGGTTGTTTGTTTTCATTCCCCCCTCATTCTCACATCCTTCACTCGTCGAGGGCGGTCGCCTGGCAATGTCAACCACCACCGAGGAGTCCACGAGAAAGGTACGAGTTGACCCTGGGCTGCAATAACTTACCGTAGTTGGCACATACAG
>JACMIF010001825.1:4512-21223 GCA_014805445.1 Diplogasteroides magnus | reverse complement strand
GGGGGACACCTGAATTGACAGGATAAGGGGAGGAAAAAGAAGATCCAACAAGGACAGATTGAGTACGATTAGAGAGAAATGAGGAGAGCCACCGGAGAAGACTTCCACGGATACCGTATGCATGACATTTGTGAAGAAGGAGATTGATGGGAATGCAATCAAAAGCTTTAGAGAAATCGATGAATGCGCAGGTGACAAATTGGTGAGAATCCAGGGCCCTGTGCCAATCGGCGAGAGCAACGAGAAGGGCCGAAGAACATGATCTTTTACTGCGGAAACCATGTTGAAAGGGCGAAATGAGGTTATTCCTAGTGAGGTGATCTGTTATAGCAGTGCAGACAAGCCTTTCAAAAACCTTTGAAATAGCGCAGGTCAAACTTATCGGACGATAGGAGGATGCTTCACTCTTTGGACTCTTCTTCTTGTAAATAGCTCTGACATGAGCAGTGAGCCAAATAGAAGGGCATATGCCATGCAAGAGGAATCTGTTAAAGATAACTGCGAGAGGAACAGAGATGGAAGTGGCGGTGTTGCGAAGAAATATATAAGGAATGGAATCAGGAGAAGTGGAATTGCGATTGGGAAGGCGTTCCAAGACCTTGCAGATAGCAATTGGGTTGATATCAATGAAGTCAATAGAGGATGAGGCGTCGCAGGATAGAGAAGGATGGTTTGTAAAGACGTTCGAGTTGTATGAAGCACGAAAGTGTCTAGCCAATTCCTCACATTTAGAGAAATCATCATCGCAATGCGAACCCAGAGGGTCAATGAGAGTAGGAATGGAGGAGACATTGTCCTTGATGCGATTAGATGCATGGGAATAAAAGGCCTTAAGATTTTTAGAATTGGAAATTCTGTGTTCGTAGTTTCGACGAGTTCGAGTGATATTTGTGATTCTCGGATACATATAATCTTTATAAGTATATAAAGTATTAGTATTAATGGAAATTCTGTGTTCGTAGTTTCGACGAGTTCGAGTGAGATTTGTGATTCTCGGATACATATAATCTTGATAAAGTATTATCCGTCCTAATGGTAGAGTTATCACGAGTAGGAGCATAACGTCAGACTTTTCTCAATGACCATTACAATCTTTATTCGTTGTTTTTATAAGTTTTGTTAATCTGGAATCGACATATTTCACTCCATAAAAGCGAACTTCTTCAGTTGTTCAGCATCTTGATCTTTGTGATCTGAATAAATATATAAAATATTGCTTTTTCAAAAAACCAAATACCTCATGCATAAAGTTCGGCATGTGAACAACGGTCTCGGAGATGTGGCACTCCCACGTGTATGACATCGGGTGCCACTGATGGCCATCGAACCTCAATCTGCAGTTTATAAATGATCAAACTGCAAAGACCAAGGTATCCAAATTGCAACCACTACCTCGCTGTATGCATGATTCCATCGGCAAATGTATTAAATGGACTCATGCGCGCTCCAAGTGCCAACACCTCTCCACGACTCAACTTGACCATTTTGTAGAAGAACCTGAATCAGGGTGACCGTCTCGCGTGCGAAGAAGAGCTTCGATCTACTTACCACGGGACGTCCAGTGACGGTCCTTCTTTCCATTGTCCTTTGCTGTGCACGGGACGGTACCACACCTGCGCATGTAAAACATAACAAAAACATAAATGCGAATCTTCTATGATAAACCTCGGAAATTTTTATCTTGTATTGTAGATATCTAACTCCCGAAATATGGGGCGTTTGCTTCTTTTTCAACAGTAAATGACCTCTTTCACTTCGACTTCGCCAATATCCTTCTCGCCAATAACGAAAAGATTGTCGTTGATGACCGTCATGATCATAGCTGCAATTTGATACTATCTATTGTTATCTTTATCCGCTTTTGTAGGTAGTATGGTCTGGGGGTTTCCAATAAATAGTCAAATTCATTTTTGATTCTTCCATTCTCCGCGGAGCTGTTGTCTATCGCTCGTAGAGACAACCGCTCCCCGGAGAATAGAAGAATCGGTAATGAATTTGACTATTCATTTAGAAACGCTAGACCATACTACCCACAAAAGTGGATAAAGATAACATACTGTGGTCGATGTGTTCACATAGTTTGATCTTTAATCACTAACGGTCAATCGGATGCGGTAGTTCACCGCCTGAACTCCATGTATTCGTTTTTGGATGAAACACGTTGATATCGATGCTCTGTCCTCCTATAACAAGATGAAAAACGTTAACACATTATCACGCCCTGTGTGATAAATAACGTCTCGTAAATAAGGAACGTGTCGATCAAGGAATCAACAGTCGGTCAATTTTCTAGGGAGGGCTCGCTACAGAGAAGAAATGCGACGGACAGCTTATGACTAATCGAAGGCTAATAAAAAGACAAACTGAAAATGTCGAGAAACTTTCTTCCCAACCTAATAAATATGTGCAGAAAAGTTAAGGTAACACATTTGGTTAATGTCTACCACTCGAGCATTTCTGTGTTGTCATAAATATTATAATTGAATCTTTCGTCCATAATGTCCATTTTATTGATTATAAAATGTTCATGTTTTCCAAAACAACTATAAGTACCTATGAAAACGATTGTGTCACCCACGACGCACGCGACACCAGAGGACGTCTTAGTAGACAGAAGGTTCCTGCAAAAGGAAGAGACTGCATCAACTAAACACTTCACAATGTATGTCTGGCGTAAATGGACATTTCTATTAGGTTGGTAAGAAAGTTTTTGAACATTTTTGATTTCAACTGTGTATTTTTTCAGCCAATGGCACTAGCCTTTATTCAATGCGGCTATTTACAACTGACTAAGAGTCACACACGTATACCGCCTGATTTGTTTCGGGTTTACCTGCCAGGCTCAGAACAACGGTCGAAAGTGGACCCATTTTTTTCGACGCATGTGATCAGAATCACAAAAAAATTCGGCAAAATTTTGAAAAAGCTCCCCAGATCTCCCCTATTTGCCAACATATTGCTTACATATTGGCACTCAACCATTTTCTCCCTTGAGTTATTGACGAAAAAGTGCCAAAAAATGCCATTTTTTCAAAATGGTCCTATGGTGACCAAATTCAAAAACTTTCTTACCAACCTAATATTATACCATTTTAAAGGATATTCTGTGTAGAGGTTATCGTAGGATTATTAAAAATTTATTGGGGCACTGATAAAAGTTCGAAATACGGTTGTTACGGCCTATCATGCAAAATCATCATCCAATAAATTGAACCATTGGAACATTTACGTACATAACAACCGTATTTCGAACTTTTATCAGTGCCCAAAATATTTTTGTTACTCCTACGATAACCTCTACACATGAGCGGAGTTTGGTCACCATAGGACCATTTTGAAAAAATGGCATTTTTTGGCACTTTTTCGTCAATAACTCAAGGGAGAAAATAATTGGATGCCAAAATGTAAGCAATATGTTGCTAAGAACCTAACATACCCGGTGGCAAATAGGGGAGATCTGGGGAGCTTTTTCAAAATTTTGCCGAATTTTTTGGTGATTCTGATCACATGCGTCGAAAAAAATGGGTCCACTTTCGTCCGTTGTTCTGAGCCTGGCAAGTAAACCCGAAACATATCACGCGGTATACGTGTGTGACTCTTAGTCAGTTGTAAGTAGCCACATTGAATAGAGGCTAGTGCCATTGGCTGAAGAAATATACAGTTGAAATCAAAAATGTTCAAAAACTTTTTACCAACCTAATATTATACCATTTTAAAGGATATTCTAGCATAGCCAGTGCAAAGTTGGATTATATAATGTGTGAAAGAGAGCCGTTTTCACCAAGAGTTGTAAGACACGATCTGTTTTCTTGGGTGCATACTCCCCAACAATTGCATTGTCGCCATTCATGCTTCAGTAAATCAGACTTACGGTAGCCAGTGCCATTGATTCGCGACTGGATCGAACACCTGAAAATCGTAATCGGATTGTGAAAGAGTTCTCTCCGCAGAAAATGCGACGATGAAAAATCTTGAATAATTGCTCTTTTTCTCAGTGAAAACAGTTTCTATCCATTCTCGCCAAAATTTATTTATTTACCACAAACCTCGCACGATTGAAGGTCAGATACTTCATCGTCGTCATCATTACGCTCGTCTACAGATCCAATTCCCCCGAAGACGTATATTTTTCCCTCGTAAGCGACAGCTTGGTGAGTGATGCTTTTTCTGAATCATAAATGATTTCCGTTTGAATAAATTTTGTGATGTCATATAATATATGAGAATTCTACATTCGCAATCGCACGATCGGTATTCTCAAAATCACAGACTACTGCTCCCCTGAGATTGGGGACGATTAGATTTTCATTATGCGGAAATCAGATAATTGTAAATTACAACTAAATACCTGGATTGGTGCATGGAGGTGCACGCCTTCCAAGTTCCTCCTCAAAGTGCTCTGATAAAACGAGCACGTTCGATCGTTTTAGCAAAATGTCATCATTCATTATGTCTGCGTCAATAATTCCCGGTCTTCTTTCACGATCGAACGTGCCCACACTACCTTCAAGTCTCCAAACATTCGCGGTTTCATCTGCACTGACGTAGAAAGGTCGCGTTTCTGTATTAGCAACCCCGCCAATCACATACAGCATCTGAATGAGGGGCAGTTACGCAATTTGTATGGTTTAGAGGGCCGCCACGCAGTCACTCACTCCATTGAGCAACACCGATGCGAAACCCCTTACAGGAACGGGTACATCAAGCGTGGGAATATGAACAAATTCGTTGTTCTCCTGAGATTGCAATATTTTTGTGCGTTGCGTAACTCGCGTGTGCAGCCGAATGCACGTGAATTCGCACCTCATCATAGTAATCCGTGGTGCCAATCATGTTTTTCCATTTGTCGTGGATACCGCCAATTCTCAGAAGAACATCTCGACTGAAGAAATCAAGTAAATTTGGAGATATGTTTTAGTTTTCCTACCGTTTCCTCGGTCCAGCTACTCTGTTTCCATGTTGCTCGATAAGCGTTTTTTCAGCATCCTAATTGGTGAATTATGATTAATTTACATTTTAGAGATCCAAAAACCGCAACGCGTTTGCGTCACGCGTCGTGGTCAACATCAGATAAAGCTAACCTGTTCGCGGTTCGAGACGTAGTTGGACTGTCGAATGTGAAGGAAACGAACGCAAGAGAACAGAATGGGCCTGCACGATTCGCGAACGGTTATATTGCTGGAGATCCATCGATCGATTATTTGTAATACGGTTAATATGAAAAAGAGCAGTCTCGTTTCTCTTCCAATCGACCTATTCCATAGTCAATTTAATTACAGAGTGCTCCAATTGTTCTACAATCACCTGTACTACATCATACTCGTCATCAACGTGCAGTTGATCGGAAGACAAAAGAGATCGAAGTTCGTCAACTGTCAATCTGAACGGAACGAATAAATTAGGCCAAATCTTCTCAATCTAACAACAATTCGAGTTCAATACCTGAAGAAGTCGATGGAATTGGAACAAGAGTGAACCAGATGATAGGTCACGGACATCTCTAGCTAAAGTACATGTAGATATTTTGATGAAATCAATCATATTGCGATAGAAACCTTAGATTGAGAGGCGTGACTGTATTTCCTAGTGAGCTTCCACAGGGTTATGCACTTATCCTCAAAAATAAGTTGTGGCATTGTTGTTTCGTATTGTTACCTCATTCAACCGCGAAACGCAAATGTCGATGATTTGTAACAGCACCGATCGCCATTCTTGATTTCCTGAAATGTTGTCAGCTGCGTGACAGTCATGACTGCGTGGCAGCCCCTACTTGACAGTTCCCTCATGCAAGTATCCAGTAGAATCCATTCTCCATTGAAGATTGGCAACTTGCCAGCAGTTCTTCCCTCCAGGAGAAGAAGTCTCAATTGATCGATCTGGGCAATGTTCATGAATAAAGTTACGTTTTAATTACAACCCACCGTCGTTTTGGGCAAATCCACGTCCAGCTTCAGTTCTGATTTGTATCCGTTCAGTCTCTTTCTTCGACCTAAAGCAAAATGCAATTATATTATGTATTAGATAATTTTAGATATTTAAAAGTAAAAATCACCATTTGTGATTAGTTCAGGTAGCCATTTCTGTACAGTATCATAGTCGAATTGCACCCTGAAGGGATATCTTTTGACATTGAAAGTCAAAATATACTTACTCTTGTTTGTCTTTCGTCTTCACTATGAGAGTAGTCCGTGGGTCTTCTCGTTCACTCTCCATTTCATCCGTGGAAAGACCGCCCGAAACGAGAGAAGATGGGAAAATGAGGAAGGAATTCACTCAAAGATCATCCTCATTCGGTCAAAAAGGAAAAATATTGAAATGTGGAATCACATACGAATCTTTCAGTGCATTCATCATGTCTCTACTCTCAGCGGCCCCGTTCCCTACTTATAAGTATAATGCAGACGCAACCGCATCTCAGAGAGTGGTGTATGTATGTATAATACTAAAAGATTCGCATGCGACACCCTAGTAGAATGCCCATTTATCGAATGGTAGATGAGGATTTATACCTGAAAAGGAATTTTTCGGGTTTATCGAGAATCGCTCAAATGAGAAAATGGAATCAATCGAGACTTTTTTTATTTGGCCTCCGGTGCCCACGATTGTTTACTCAATCTAATGCACCTATAGTCATTGGCCTCAAAAATCATATTGCTTTTTGAGAAATTGAGAAGTTCTCCGAGGTCCCATTGGCACATAGTCACTTTTAGTCCTTGCAATAGATGGGAACATTGCTCAGGTTTGTTCATACGTTACGCATGTAGTGGCCATCAGTTTCAATTCACTACTCACTACATTCACTATTGCACTATTGCTTACCTTTATGATCTTGTATTTTTTGTGCATTACTTATAAAAATGAAAATTTCGTTTGAAATGTGAAGGCAGCTGTTGTTCGCGGATAAAATGTTTTATTACGAGTAATACAATTATTTCAACAAGCAAGTAGTGTCAATAGGTTATGAGACAGTTTTGCATAACACATCTACTCTTCTTCGTTGGAATACTCGGCCTCCTCATCAACATAATCTTCCTCGTCTTGTCCAATTATTCGCAATCCCTGATAAGTTTACCTTATCGTTAAAGCGGGCTGCAATTCACAGGTGGATACTGTCGGTAAAATCACCGTTCTTCGCCCTGTAATCTAGTTCGAATCTAAAAAGTCAATTGAGGCCACATCTCATGAAATCGCGAATACTGGGACCCGATGGAATATCCTCGAAGAAAAAGATTATGTCCATATTTCATGTCCTCCAGTGGCTGCTGATAAATCACTATATTGCCAACTGTTAACTCACGTATGCTGTGAAATGCACTGATAGCCGCGGACTGAAATACCAGCAATCACAAATAAAAAGGTAAGGTAAAGATTAGGGTGACGCTAATGGGACGTTATTGACAGCCGTTCATTTCTAGCCGTCTAATTTCATTCCTAGTGTTCTTCTCTCATTGTCAATTCGCAGTGACAACCGCTAGGAATGAAATTAGACGGTTAGAAATGAATGGCTGTCAATAACGTCCCATTAGCGATACTAGTAAAGATATCTACTAGTATCAAACTCATACGCTGAGAAGAGGAATCAGCTGATGCAGTTCCTTGCAGGGGAATCGAGACCGGTATTTCCCAGTCAATTTCTCGGGTTGTATGCCCTTGGCGTGGTAAGCCCAACTATCTGGCACCGATATCTAACATTGAAACTCTCTTGTGCTTCTTCAGAACGTAATCTGTAAGAGCGTTGCGCTCCGTCTGCATTTTGTGCAATGCGCCATATACCGTCTAGGTAGTGATTGTAGCAAAGTTTTCTTTATGTAAGCAAACGAGAGATTCCAGGGATTCATTGTTATCCAATTACCTTATAGGAATTGTACTTTTCTACAAAATAGCATGTTAGCAGTCACGGCATCCGTCTGGCCGTCCCTCGGTCTGGAACAACAAACAAATACCCAGCAATCTACTTACAGTCCCAACGATAGATCCAGCATAAACAAATCCCGTCAAATTACAGGTCAGCACTGATTGCATTATTTTTGTCAAGCAATTAGATAGATACGATGTTATTCACTCTGCACATTTCTTAGACCAATTTTTTAAACAAATTTCCTCAACATTTGGATGGACTGATTTTAATCTTCGCTCTTGGCTTCCTTCGATTTTGATCAAGAAGGGATTCTTCTTTTTAACCAGAGGAAACGACTGGAAAATTCATTATTGAAGACGCCCATTTTTGCCACTTGAAAAAAGTAGTACATTGCACATGATTTTTACTAGACCTACTGGTTCAGGCATAAAAATGGGGGGAAATTTCCAAAACTGCCACACTTTTGAAAATTCCCCCATTTTTATGCCGTAACCAGCAAGTCTAGTAAAAATCATGTGCAATGTACTACTTAAGTACTCTCCATTGCGGGTATGCACGTCCCTCAGTGAAGCCTTTTTCTTGCTGTAGAAAATCCCATACATAGCATATTTGGTCAATTTCGACACATTAGACGCTTGTATCTCGTTCTAGAAATTTTCTCCGCTAAAACTGAAACATGCTTTAGACATCTCTTCCCAAGGCCTATGACCTGTGAAAATCTCATCCCGAAAGCTCGGCATTTTGCGTGCACTTCCCTGTTCAGCTTGTTTCGCAATAATACTGGAGTTGTTTCAAAGAAAAAATACTCCATTCTTGGAGAATTCATGAAGGAATATTGAAGCTCTTTGTAGCTAAATAGCCACTTTTCTTAGCTTGACGACACCAAAGAGTGCTGCGAAATTGCTTTAGATTTATAAAAAAAAGCAAAAAGCGATGTTTTTTCTCGGCCCTCAACCGCAATTCATTTGGCGAAGCGAAAAAAGCCATAAAGCGGATATTGTGGCATGGGCGGAGTCTCCTCGGTAAGGACGGAGCGAGCGTACTGTTATTCCTATGTACTTCATACGAGGATCCGTATGATCTGTCTGTCTATCTGTGCTTGCGACGCACACCTTCATTCAACATAGATACATTTTTAAGTATGATGTTTGTGCTTTTTTAACACAGAAAAAATTTGACAATATTGTACTTCCATTCCCCCCATTCAATTTCAGTTATTTAAACTGACGCATGTGGCATTTTTAAACTCAATGGGCGATTGTTAGTATGTTTTCAGTGTGTTTCTCATCAGGTGCATTGCCTGAACTTTTCTTCGCGAATCCTACCCCATTATCGTCTGACTGATCTCTATTTCAATGGAGGATGTTGGCAGTGGTTCCATTCTTCATGTTCTAAACATCGTCCTGGCTGCATTTGGTATTTCAGACAACTCAATGCAATTTTTTAGAACAACATTTCAGGAATAGCAGTCAACTTTCTCCTGATTTCCGCAATTCTCTTGCGTACTCCCACTTCATTTGCTACCTACTCTGTTCTCCTTTTATGCAGTGCAGTCAATGATTTTGTGCAGTGCATCACAGACCTTCTAACCACAACCAGGTACTTCATCTACATAGAAATGTTTTCATCTCTTTCAGAACTGTCACCTCCAGCCCGAACTTGGCGTTTGTCTTCTACGGTCCTTGCAATCTCGTTTCGCATCAATTTTGTTATGCCACCTTGTCTGTTATGATACACACATTGTCGAATTCTACTCTTCTTCTATGTGGATCGTTCTGGTACAGGTATGCTTCCATTGCAAATAATACCTATCATTTCATTCTGTCTTGTAGATCTCATATTCTCTCTCATCCACCTCCTGGCAAGTTCGTTGTTATGATAATCGTAGCTGCTCTCTACATTCCATCTCTCATTCAAATAGTGGGGGAAACCTGTAACTACAAGTAGCAATGTTGTAGGTGGCAATGCTGTTGTCGCGTGATGATCAAGTAATTCTGAGTGATTTAATGAGGAGATTGCATCCTGAATCAGATGTAGAAGTGATTGGAGTTGGTACGGCACCATTCTGCATAAGAAAATTCAATATTTTGTTCTGGCTGCACAGTAAAGGATCCTCATGCTCTGTACGCAGTTCTCTTCATCTGCCTTGTTTCTTTCCCTGCATATCCATTCATAGCGAAAATGAGGGCAAATGTTGAGTGCAAAACTAAAATGAACTCAAATGGTTTGCCATTTTGAGGTGAAACGTCGCTTGAAAGCGATGCAGAGTAGAATGAGCACGAGAACTATGGTCATGCACAAGCATTTAGTCATGGTGAGATTCAGCTTTTACGTTTTAACGATTAACTATTAAAACTATTCATGTGAACTCTTTGCAGGCATTGACTGTTCATGCTCTGCTTCCGTTGGTGTATATAATATCAGTTTCCTGTTTCGTTATAATGTTTCTGGATATTACACATAATACCATAATCGAGGACCTTGCACTCATGGTTTTAATACGATGCCGATATTCGCTTGAAAACGCGCCATTTCAGTCTTCGACGATCCCAACAGCAGCTAATCCTCTTCTCACTCTGTACTTTATTGCTCCTTATAGAAGGTTTCCAGATACTTTACTTTCATGCACGGATTTATTTTTAGATTTTGCCTAGACATAATCTTATGCGGGAAGAGACAGTCCATCACTGTACAACTCTTCAGTACTTCCAGCCACAAATAGACAACGAACTAAATGAGCTGTCCTGGGAGATTGATGGTTCACAATTCTGAGTTCATCATAAACATTTCCTTCTGCATAAGATATGCCACTGCTTTACTGCAAATTTTCACGTTACTAAATATAATCAACACCTCATGAGTGAACTTTCGTCCGGCCTTGTAATATCTATAATTTGAGATATCAGTATCGTTCCAAATAATTATTTCTATTTGTGTCACGAACTTACTTTAAATCTATCTGTCTTCCTCAAGAATAAAGATTGGCATTAGGGCAATATCGGTAGTAATATGTTTGCCGGCCTAACCAATCATTTTACCATGCTGCAGAATGTGAAGATAAATCAAGCTTAGATAACAATCACTCTTCTCAAAATACAAGCCAACACCCAATTGCACTCTCGATCAGATTGAGTGAAAACAACAACTTGTGTATTTATCAATAGTTATGCAGGTAACACACTTGAAAGATCGTATTGGGTTTCCATAACATTATGGACATCATATGTACAGAGTAACAAGCAACGGTAGTCGTGTCAATCAACAAAGATTGCATGATTTGGCACAGAACTGCAGCTTGTAGTAGGTGTAGTGCGGGTCTGTACAGTATCCCGATGCCACCCACTTAGTGCATCTGAAATAAATGCTATTGACTTGAATGCAATTGACGGACGCACTGGTCACTGTTATCCCTGCACGACACGTCAGTCGACGCTGCATCAGGAATATCGTGACTCGGCGTGTTGATCTCCATGTTCACTGTCGTGGATGGAGTAGTTCGTTCTACAATGTCAACTATCAATCGTGTGTCTTAGATGAATGGGCAACAACAAGTAGAATTCAGAGTTTATTGCGCAATGATGGCGAAGTGATTAACCCGAACAGGTGCCGCAAGTCCTCGGACACTCCTTCTTGATGTCATCCTGATTGCAGTAGAACTGAAAGAAGACAGTCTGGACTGGTCAGGTCAGGAGGATGCTCACCCTGAAGAGAGTGCACTTGGCCTCGTCCTCATCGACACAGGGAGGACCGTCCAGGAGACACCATCCACATGTGGACTGAAGAAAATTTTGAGTGGAGAAGGAAGGATTGGACAGAGACCTCGAATCATCTCGCCAAATGTATTATTTTTCTCTCGTTCATTTCGGGCTGTTAACAGATAACCGCTCGAAATGAATTAGAGAAAAATAATGCACTTCGTGAGTCTATCGTTCTCTCTAGCATTTTACTCGCCTTGCAATAGGCGAAGCTCGGTCCTGTATAAGTATCGCAATCCTTCACGTCACACGTGAAACCAGTGGCTGAAATGGATGGCATTACCTATTATTTGACAAGAGGGGGAAGCTCACATGTATTTGGTTCGCTTATCAGCGCATTTAGTGCATTTGTCATTCGTCTAACCTTCTGTTGTCTATTGCAGGAGGAGACAACCGCTCCGCGGAGTTTAGACGAATGACAAATGAACTGATGAGGGAGTCCTACTCACGTGGCTGATCAGCACATCCAGTGATATTCTTGCTCTTGCAGCACAGTTTGCAGGTCTTCCTGCAAAAGGACCTTCAGTATCCCCATCGTCCTGAGGTCCATTCTCACATGCACATATCCGTGAACGGTGTGATGTCAGGGTCGTAGCAGGCATCTGCACGAATGCTGCCATCGGGATCGAGGAAGGTCTGGCACGTTTTCTGCAAGAGACATTCTCACACCATCTCATGTTCAACCTGTAGCACAGCGTGCAGAAAAGTGGAACTACCTACTGTTGCAGCGCATCAATATCGCGCACATTCGTGAAACCGCGACGCGTCCCATTGAAGGCACAGTAGGACGCGTCGCGGTTTCACGTATGTGCGCGATATTGATGCGCTGCAATAGTCGGATGTTCCACTATTCGGCACGCTGTGCTGTAGGGGATCTAAATAAGTAGTAAAAAAACATGTCTCATTCGTCTAATTTACAAAGAGCGGTTGTCCATCACAAGAAAGAGATAATCGCTCCTTGTGCATTCGAAGAATTAGAAAATCAATCTACTCTGGCAGCCACGAACCTCAGGTGCAGTGTCATTGCAGTCGTTAGGCATTCCCGCGCACGGATTGGGAGGATCAGTAGGCAGGGCTGTGAAGGCCACCGTAACCAGGAAGGCCAGGCACAGGGTCAGTCCACCGATGACCATTGTTGAATGCCGTTCCACCCTTCTCTGTACTGGTTAAGGAGTGGAATGAGTTATGACGGGCGTAGCAGATTGGAGCCGCGTTCCTTATCGCGTTGAGCTGCTTTCTCGACTAATCTGGACGAAGACGTGTGAAGAATGGCACCGGATTAAATGCCTCTATTATCGATAAGAAAAACGAAAAAAGAAAGGAGTCAAAGAATGTGAGGACAGCGGGATTTCCGGTGAATTGCTCACGCCGTTAAAATCACGACAATGACGACGCATCTGTCCATTGTATCATTGTGCAGTAACGAGTCATGACTAGGGATCTAAGAAGAAGTGCACATTTCTGTCGTATAATTCCCGCGGAGCCGTTGTCTCTCTCACGTGATGGACAACCGCTCCGAGGGAATTATACGACAGAAAGGTGTGCTTCTGCTTGGATTCCGTTTCCTAGTCATGATGCTCTGGTTTTTCACCCGTCGATTTCATGCAAACGTTTATTGAGCAAGACCGGTACGAGCATGCGAACTACACGTTAAAATTTGGGTTTCCAAATCGGTAGAAAAGGGCATTTCTCATTTGTCTGATCCACAAGGAGCGTTTGTTTATAGCACATAGAGAGAACAGATCAGCGAATTGGACGAATGAGAAATGCATTTTACTACTGATTTAGAATCACAAGCAAAAATGGATGAACTAGTGACGAGGGCGATTATGTACAGAGGGCACATGACTTCTTGCAGTTAACGGCCATCCATTCCCCGAATCCACCAGCAGCCACACAATATCCCTTTCTGACATAGTCAAGACACCTGAATCTCGTACTTTTTCAATCGATTTTATTGCCATACTCGTTGGTGTCGTTCACATCTCTGCAGTCTGGGGGAGGTGGTGGAGGTTCCTTGGTTGGTGATTGGACGGGTTTATAAGACACTGTAGTGTCAGCAGTCGTTCCCGCGCTTGCTGAAGGACTGTCAGTTGTCACAGTGTTCGAAGGGACCGAAGCTTTTATGGTTGCCACTGGGGTAATTGTAGGTATTGTACGAATTCCTGAAAATGGTCAAATGTGAAACAACTACTGCAAACAACATACCCGAGCACGATACATTGCACGTTTGAGGACATCGGTTCTGTACGGCAATGTCGTCTACACAGTAGAACTTAACAGTTGATTATCGTTACTCATCAATTCAGGGCATCTCACAGCCAGCAGTGCGCACTCCGTGACGTTCTGATCCAAGCACGGAGCCTGTGCTAGCTCGCACCATCCGCAAGTGCCCTTAGTCCTACCGTATCATTGCGAAAGACTTCACTAGTCGATTTTTGGTCGTTATAGACAGTTGTTCATGAATAGCGGATTTCTCTCACTTCGCAGAGACGTCCGTTAGGAATAAAATTAGACGGCTATAAATGAACGGCTGTCAATAATTTCCCATTTGCGACACGCTATTGTTCACCTTGCAATTGATGTAATTCGGCCCTGGAAACTTTCTGCACTGATTGAAATTGCATGTGAAGTTGTCGACTGAAAGAGTTCAATCTACTCAAAAGACATTGAAGTTCCTTCCCACCAGGAGTATCCTCACAGCTGAAATTGGGATCCTGACAGCACAATTCACATGTATTCCTGCACAAGGCTGCCATCTTGGCGTAGTCCGGATTGAAGCACAGGTCATTAACAGTCCCGTTGACTGGGGGAAACAAGACATTGCAGGAGACCTTGAAGTAGCGAATAGCTGGGTTGCATGTGTCACATTTTGGAATGAAGTGCAATTTTTCCGTTTCTGCGCAATAGAGACTTATTCTTCCCCACTCGTAGACATACGGCCATATTGAGCGGTCTGACAATCGTGGTGCATATACATATTTCCCGAAAGCGACACCCTAGTCAGATGAAGTTCGCTAATTTCGTAAGAGTAAACAAAACTGACATCTGAAGATTCATTGTCGCACATTCTTGGCGGATTGGCTCTGCATGGGCTGGTTGCAGCCAGGGACAATGATGACACAGCAAAAAGAATGACAACGGACAACGGCTTCATTTCTGCAAAAGAAGCGCTGAGAAAACGGTTTGCACGTGCTAATTATGGTTTCTAAAACGGTAGCTCAGTGCAGTTATCTGTCGTCTGATTCACTAAGAGCGGTTATCTCATGCATGTGATAGACAAGCACTCCACGAGATTTTGACGATAGACGAATGCACTCTACTACCGTTTTAGAAACCTGCCAATATGGCACTACCAATATGATTGATCATACAAGAGGGCTTTTGTTGTGTGACTCGTTATGATGTTGCGGGGTCAGATAAGAAAGGTAAGAAGCTCAGAGGGAAGATTATGTTGAAGTGAATGTATCCAGAATGGACGCTTGAGATTATAGGGAGAATCAGTCTACTGACAAAGGCAAAGGTCGCAGCTGACGAAAGTAATTTGTTAGTCTCCTGTATCAAACTTTTTGCAGAATAGCGATTCTTTATCGGTAACAAAGTGCATTTCCATTCGCCCCATACGCTCAGAGCCGTTGTCTGTGTAATCTGGAGGAGGATGTGTGAAGAATGGCACCGGATTACCTCGATTGTTGATAAGAAAACGAAAAAAGAAAGGAATCACAGAATGTGAGTCATATGCGGTTTTAGGTGTATCTACTTGCGCCGTGGTATTCACGACAATTATGGTGTATATGTCCATTGTACCATTATGGAGCAACGAGTCATGACGCTCTGGTTTTTCACCTGTGATTTCATGGAAACGTTTATTGTATAAGACCGGTATGAGAATGTGAACTACACGTAAATATGGAAGAACTACACACAGAAAATAAACTGCCAAAACCGCTTCTACTGTTTGAAAACTGCCAGTATCTGCAGTTAGGGGGCATATTTCCTATGTGTAGCGATGAGGACGATTATTTATGTACAAATGCCACAAGACTTCTTGCAATTATCTGCCATCCATTCCTTGTATGCAGCAGACACACAGTATCCCTTTCGTGTATAGCCAAGACAACTGAATGCAACATCATTTCCAATAGATCATATTGTAGGATGTCGCTGTCGGGTAATTATTGACAGCCGTTGATCTCCTAGTCGTCTAAAAGTAACTTCATTCTTACACTTAGCGGTCATCTCTGCGTAGTGAGACCACCGCTAGGAATGCATTTAGACGGCTAGGAGGTCAGCGGCTGTTGATAATTATCCGAAAGCGACACCCTATAATATTGACATACTCGTTAGTGTCGTACACATCTCTGCAGTCCGGGGGAGGTGGTGGAGTTTCCTTGGTTGGTGATTGGTTGGGTTTGTAAGACGCTGTTGCACCAGCGGTTGTCTCCTTAACTGCTGAAGGAGTTGTCACAGTGTTCGAAGGGACTGAAGCTTTTGTGGTTGCAAATGGGGCAATTGTAGGAACTGTACGAATTCCTGAAAATTCGTGTAGTGGCACTGCTACTGCAATCGAAAAATCATACCCGAGCACGATACTTTGCACGTCTGCGGACATCGGTTCTGTACGGTAATGTCATCTGCGCAGTTGAACTGAACAGTTACTTATGGTTACTCGTTAATGGAGGACAGCTCACAGCCAGCAGTGCGCACTCCGTGACATTCTGATCCAAGCAAGGAGCCTGTACCAGCTCGCACCATCCACAAGTGCCCTGAATCATGGCGTAATTATTTGCCTCTCGGCAGCATGTTTAATCAGCTAGGTATATCTGCATTTGAAAATCAGATTTGGGGGATATAAGTTGGAGCCAAATTTACGGATTTATCTTATTATGGAAGCAAGAATCCCACCTTACAGTTGATGTAATTCGGCCCTGGAAACTTTCTGCACTGATTGAAATCGCATGTGAAGTTGTCGACTGAAAGAGTTCAATCTACTCAAAAGACATTGAAGTTCCTTCCCACCAGGAGTATCCTCACAGCTGAAATTGGGATCCTGACAGCACAATTCACATGTATTCCTGCACAAGGCTGCCATCTTGGC
>JACMIF010001824.1:0-21228 GCA_014805445.1 Diplogasteroides magnus | reverse complement strand
CCCCCCCCCCTCCCCCCCCGCCCCCCACCCCCCCCCCACCCCCCCCCCGCACCCCCACCCCACCCCGCCCCCCCCCCCCCGCCCGAATTACTGTAGCCATCGGTAAATGGTTGTTAAACTGATTCTTGCGGAGTGTTTTAGCTCGTACACTGTACTGCCGATTGCCTATTTAGAAGAAATAGAGGGAAAGTAAGCGAAATAGGAATCGAAACCGTCGTCGAAATTAGCCCTCTTAAATGTGAAAAAAGTATGTAAGAACGTATCACGGGGGTCTCAGAAAAATATTAAAAAATACACAAACATAATCGAGTCTGTACACAGTCTATCTAGCTGTAAATGTAGGTACATAGGTGATATTTTGGCCGGGGCATAAGACAAGGACTACTGCATTTCTTCATCTATCGTACTTGAATGACGTCCCATCCATCGAAAAGAGCTTTCTCACGCTGAGGAGCAAAGGGACCGTCGTCCTCGGCCTTAAAATATATCGTTGTTAATAAAATTATTTAGCTCTGTCTGATAAATGTTTCAAATCATAAGAAAATATTCGGCCAAATTTAATTACCTCAGCGTACTCATCGAAGTTTCCCGTGTCGCCCGCGTGGTAGATCGTGGGGACAATGGGAGGCTGAAATCCATTAGTTAGTCTACGGAAGATATTTAGGAAAAAAGGGTGGAATGGTATACTCACCGTAACCTTGCACTTTTCCATCTCTCGCCAGTCCACCTTCTCGAACCAACGGTGCTCCATCACATCGAGAGCGCCACCCTGAACATAATTGTGGGTCTTGAATCAATCAATCGAGAGAATTTCAAGCAGTTTGTGAAAAAAATTTCATTCACTGAATATTTCGCTCGTCCAACTTAAATAGATAATTACGAAGCAAGAATGTAAGGAATTCTACGAAGAATGTAAGGGGTACGGAATAACACACATACCTTCAGACATCCCAGTCTCTCAGTTCGGTCGAATTCGAGCAGCTTCTTGATTAGATCTCTGAAAAATTACGAATATTACCATGAATTTCCTTGCGTTAACTCTTCTGTCGTTCACCCAGAAAAGTAATGCAGTAGGCAGAATATGATAATAATAAAATTATAGAGACTAGACGGCAGATTGAGGAAAGACAACTTATTGTTGGTTCGAAAAGAGGAAAATGTTTGTCTTACTTTGCGAGAAGATTGAAGTTGCGGGGGAACTTCAGCCGGTGTTGAGCGATTGCGTCGTAGATTTCGGCTGAAGAACATATTATTATTCTGGACAATACAACGGCAGATAATTGCAAAGGCCATTTATTCGTAGCTTTACAATGATTATGAAGCATACAAGTTCTTCATTCCTTCACATGTTGTTGTTCTTTTGACGTGGATCATATTCAATGCAGGTTCTTTCACTTACCGGTGGTGCTTCCCCTGAACGGCGGCCTTCCAGCCAACATTTCATAGATGAGAATGCCCAGTGCCCACCAGTCGACGCCCTTGTTGTGACCCTGTAAGGCAATACTCAATTTTGAAAGTTTTAGTTGGTTTTTAATGTTAGAGCGGTCATCTTCGCATTACTGGATACTTGAGGTCATCCAGACTATATACATGCACTGACGCTTACAAAAAAATTGTAATATACTTTAAGATAAATACCTTGTGGTTGAGCGACTCGGGTGCCAGATACTCGGGAGTGCCGCAGAGCGTGAAGGTCCTGTAAAATATAAATAGATAGTATTTTTTTACTTTTTAAACGCTTGAGTAACATTTTTGTATTTTGCCACGATATAAGGAACCGCCGTACATGCCACGGAGCTCCTTGGCGAATCCAAAGTCAGCCATCTTGATGTGGCCATCACGTGTGAGCATCAGATTCTCAGGTTTAAGGTCGCGGTACACCTGAACACATTTCACTTTGGCCTCTTCGTTTCTCGAACCCGCGTTGAATATGTTTCTCGGTTATTGTAATATTCGCTTTGGATTGCATTCACTGGGCAGAATCATCTAGTCTCTTCAGTCTCATATTCATTCCGTTTTTCTTTGCTTGGCATGTCTGCGGTTTGGGATCGCGTGCGTCCAGGTTTTCTTCACATGTTTTCAGGATCCACAAATACCCTCAATTTCGCGTGTCTGGCGTTCGGGGTTGCGGGGACCGGTGTGCATGTCAAAACAAAGCAATCAAATCCACTGGGTGACTACGTCTCTCGGTCCTCGAGGACCTCACATGTTGATAGAGTGTCTCTTAAAGATACTCCACCCACATATTGTTAGAGATAATAACTCCTACGCTTATAACTGAACATTGGTGGCTGGGCCGTGCTAAATACTTCCTCTTAGTTGTGCAAATGCTAGTGAAAACAACACAATCAAATCCACTCAATGGTCCCTTGAGCATGTTGATAGAGTGCCTCCCAACCAGTCCACCCACGCTTCATTTATCTCTTTTTCTCTCTCATTGGATTGAACTGAAGAGTGGGGGTGGACGACAAATGATCCTTCCCCCAGTGATGAGCGAGACTTGATATTGAAAGTTCAGACGACAATTGCTCTGATCTTGACGAAAGACCAGTTAGAAAGAGCACGACAATTGCACCCTTGATATTATCCCAATGATTACGGAGGTATCGATCGATGATTGGACTTGGGAACAACCAGATACTGTATCCTCAGAAGTGTAGCTAGAGTGGGTGGAAGATAAATGATTGTTTTGCAATGAGTTAAGCTTGAACCCCAGCTATGAGAGACAGCTCAAGGGAGAAACGCCTCCCTGGTTCTTCTCCTAATGATGAGAAGTGTCAAAGGTCGTCTCACACCCACTGGTCTGAACCCGGAGGATGGATGATTGAGTGGAATCGGGAGAATTCCGACTGATGTAATTCTGGCCCCAAGACACCAAAGAATTGCGAAAATGTTATGAGATCGGAGTCCAGGAATGAATGACTAAGCGGCCGATTTTCAATTCCTGGGATTTGTTGCCTCCAAAACCACTTGTTTTGGCTAATCGTTTTTGGGGAGATTAACTAATCAGGAAGTTTTTGGCTGTACATACCATCTACAACATATCGTTCAGAGATTACTGCCATTACAACTTCGTAAGATGGGCAGTCGAATTCCTAATGATTTTGATGCTTTCATCTATGATACGATAAGTATCAATTAGATAGTTCATAGATCCCCGGATTCTAATGCCTTCGTCATAGGTCTCACTGTCCGGTGTTGGGTTCATGGGAACTCAACACTGAACAAGTGCTTCGTGGTGCAACTCAATCCGCGTGCTTACGTGAGCACAACATGAGACGGGTAGAAGCAGAAGCAGGAGCAAGAGCAGAGAATGTTCTGTGCTGTTCTATGTTCGAAGAGCACCAAAGACCTCAAATCGAGTCCCCCGGTGGCTCGTGATCCCGCATTCTTACGGTATATATTGATCGATAATATACCGTTATGTAAGAATATTAGAGATTAAAAGATATTAGATGGAAGCAGCGATGCTATGTTGTTGTTCTCTGCTCACAGACTTTTGCTCTCCGAGGACCTAAGCCCTCGGAAAGAGTGAAAACATCCCCGTCTAGACTCTGCTAAATTCAATATGACTCGCTATTCTTGTCAGATTCACTGTGCAAACGAGATCTGTACGCATTTAGCATCGGATTTAGTTCCGTGTCAACACTGTGCACATTTATGTAATTGTTTCTTCCCCAACGGATGCAATATAATTCAAACTGCATTTAACTTCGGATTTGGTCTTGCGGCAACTTGCTCTTGAAAGAATTGAAAAAAATCCATTCCACAAAATTATTCGTCTAGAAGGGGAATCTACTGAACTATTTCATTTCAGGGGATTAGAGATCGGTGCTTGTTCTCCAAACTCCCATCGAGTTTATCACGCTGTTTGTTTTACCCGAGAAGTGCGAATACCGAACGGGAACGGTGGTTTCTGTCAACAACGCAAAGGGGAAACGCCAAAAAGCGGGTGAGCTCCAAAGAGATTGCGCACAGGGTGCCGCTAAATATAACTTTTTTACCCAAGCTAATGGAGTAAAGAATAAGTTACTACGCACTGCATAAGCACCCCGAATGTTGATTCACAAAAGTTAGTGGAAAAGAAGAAGGACTCGATTGCATTACACGAGTAAAGAACAAGTAACTCTAGTAATAAGACAGTAAACTCACAATGTTCTTCGAATGGACATACTGTAGTGCCAGCACGATCTCTGCTGCGTAGAAGCGTGCCATTCCGTTGGAGAAGATCCTCGATGCCCTGAAAATGACACGCTCGACCCTGTCTTACATTCTTCCTTGTTTCAATGCAGTCAATCATTATCTTCCTTTCATTATTATCAATTTTAGAGGTTTTGGAAGCTTCTATGAAAATAACGGTCATATAAATAAATATTATAAAATATCTACGATCCCTTCCATTCCGTCATAAAATCAACTATTAAGCGACCGTTGATCAAGCTTGAGTGCGGTGCTTTGAGATTCCCATTCGAATGTTTACCTTAGGTAAGAGAAGAGTTCGCCGCCCGGCACAAACTCCATGATCATATAGAGATTCTTGTCGTCGAGGGCTGTATTTCGCCTAAAATAGCTACCGTAATCTGTACACTCATCTATCTGGCACAACCCTTAATTAGTTTCTGCAGCCCTGCTAAAGTTCCTGGTTCGTGCTGTTCCATTGCCCTCTTCCAGTCCCTTCTGGGTTTCATTTGCAAGGAAATGACAGGGTTCTTTTCCATTAGTTGACTGCTCAGAAACAGATGGGACCAAGCACAAGCTTCAGCCTCACAAAGAGCAACACAAATCACTCCTCCTTTCGAACATCCCGAGTCTCAACAAAAGAATAGACAAGGACACTTTCGTACTGCGGCACTCCCATGTGTGCAGTAACTTCCTGAGGCTATTTTTGCCATAAGCCAGAGAAGGACTAGTATGGAGGACCATAATCGCTGGCTTTTACTCTGGGCTAAGAAGTGCCTGACTACAAAGAACACTACTCTTGTCCTCATTTGTGTACTAGAGACTGCAGCAACCAAGCAAAACGCGTCTGTTTCAGGGAGATTTACTTTACACGACAAATGAGCCAAAGTATGTATAATACATTTTTGAAATTAAAAAAATTCAGTTTTTCATGTGTACCCCTGGGGTCGTTCCCAGGTGGATGCATTTTATCAGTTGTCGTTCGTGCTCTCGGCCCTCTCTGATCTTTCTCCATCACCACTCTTGCAACGTCAGCTGACAAAGAGGTGCATCTAATTGCACATCGAAAGAGGCCCACGCTCTTAGATCAACCTCCATTAGAATCTAATGGGTTGTAGCCTCTGATCTAGACGATGATTCACTAGAGAACAAATCACAACAAGAACATAGCTCATTTCATTGACTATCAAGATAGAAGGAGAGATTTTTCGAAGGCGTAACCTTTCAATCAAAGGAGTTATTTTGTATACTAGTAAAGTAAACGCACAGCTTGACGATAAATGGATGATCCAGTTGTAGCAACACTTTCTTCTCATTGTGCACATGGTCGACTTGTCGAGTGGCGACAACCTGAATCCAGCGAATAGGCATCCGTAAATATTCGAAAATCCGTCGGTGCGCATCATAAACCCCGGATTCCAGTGTACCTTGTGTATGTTCAGAATCTTGAGTGCGTAGTGGTTGCCAGATCGGGCGTGCTTGCACAGTTCAACTCGACCAAACGTGCCGGTCCCTGAAAATCATGTTTGAGCTCAAGTTTCCTGTTCGAAATCCCGGAATCCCCATGATGTCAAGGCGGTAAAACCGCCTTTCTGCTTGAACAGAATCTACTAGGTAAGCCGTTCGCTCTTTCAAGTGGTTAGAGAAATTAAGAGAAGAGTTAGGTGAAGTCTTTCCAAACATTCTTCGATAGATGAATAGTGACGCAGCTTTTCGGCAAACTTTAAGCGAATACTACAGTGTTTCCGGGTCGAAGACCACTGAACTTGTGACACTATTTATGGCGCATTTGTTTTCACTGATATGGCGCAAATGCCCTTGATAAATAAGGGGAAGCTGGTTGGAAGAATTCAATCAATAATCTCTGTATTTATAGCAGTGCAGACGGAATGTGTATTACACTATCCATTTACCTATTATAGGTTCTCTTTCATCCATTTATTCTTGCCTACGTGCCGTTTGCTATAGGAACTGCACCCAAACAGCAATCTCCATTTTAGTTCGAGCGAACTTTTTGCAAGGCCCAATTCAATTACTCAGAGGCCTCCGGCCCATAGTGCAATGCACTCCAAAGAGCGAGAACTCGGTCCCGAGAGGCGACTTCCAAATACAGTTATCACCACTTCAGAGCAAATATCCCTCGTTAGATCCGCTAACGAAGCAATGCACTCTGAATACAGTTACCACACTCTGAAGGGTGGATATGGTTCGGAACGGATAGAAGAAAGTGCTTATGCCCATATCCTGAAGATAGTCGCTTTTCGAACGATTATCCCTTATCTTGATGAGGGATCAGTTGAATTTTATAAATGTAATTCTTATTTATAGTGCGAAGAAAAGCGAAATGATTTGTCAGCAAACAATTCTTTAGAGTGGCAATCCCTTCCTTCCGGCATCTTCTATGTCCATTCCTTCACTGTTTTCCATTTACAAGGAGAGTAATCCCAAAGGAGGGATCGCCCTCCACCCTCGCAGCCAAAGCAAATTATTTAGCATGCCAATCCCTTCTCTGGACAAAGACCGGACCTCGTGAGGAGACATTCTGCACAGTGGAGATAATTGAAATAAACAATATTAGGAGTTAATTGAGAGTACTTGTTGCATTCTAATCCTTTCATGAGCAGACTCAGTGGAGTCAAGAGGTTGATTGAATGGACTTGTTGTGTCACTACAGAACAACACTTTCACATGGAATGAACTCCGTGGAATGGATGAATGATTCTTTGTATGGATTGACGAGTCCCGTTGCATGGGGCAGCTGAGTAATTCATTTGTTTGTTTCACCCTTTTGGGACGAAAAACAAGGTCAAATGAAATACGCCTCGTGGAGGGAAGGAGTAATTCAATGTACAGAATGTTTTGCTCTTTTGTGGATATAACAAGAATTTGGACGTCGAACACGAGTTTCGACATCTTGCATAGAAAGGAGGCGCATGATTCAATTGTCGGTGTTTCCCAATCTCGGGACGTTCAATGTTGGTCGAGTTTGTCCTTTGAACAAGGTCCTCAAGACAAATGGTAGACAGGAATAGAGCAGGTGTCCTTATTCCCCCGACGGATTCAGTTGAACAGAAGGGGGCTTCCGGCGCGTCATCAGAGGACAGTTGTGTGTAGTATTGCACAAGGGGGACTAGGTGATCTCTCATTGGAGGACACTCACAATCAGCAAGAACATCAGACTGTGCATAGTGCACACTCTTTTCGGTATTATGGACATATGGCTTTGAAAATGGACTGCTCCTGTATTGTTGACTCTTCATTTCGATTGGTCAACTTGTTGAATGACTTATTGTTAGAAGGAGCTTCCAATGGCTCGGAGTAATCTCTTGTACTAGTGTGGAGCAAGTAGGATGATCTTGGGGTCCGTCATTGGTTTATAGTGGTCACTGGACAGTTGTGTGTTCACTCCTATGTCCACTCTGATTTCTCGGACAAAGAAGCTGCCGCTCCTCTTTACAAAGAAGCACGCCTTGATCATGTGAAGGGCTTGTCGTGTGTTGATGGGAACCGATACATCAGAATAACCGGATTTTTTGGCCATTACGGACAACTTGTCTAACTACCAAATAAGTTTTCGATGCTTCTCATGTACAGTCTTAGACTTGTCCCCGATTTAAGCATGCATGGAACCCCTTTACTATTATGAACAAGGAACCATCTCGTTCGCCCAGATTGCAGGAGAAATTGCCTTAGGATGGTTCCTTGTTCAGGTCATATTTCCCAGAGACAAACGACCCAAAGAAAGGAGAAGAAGTGTCTGGGTGGTGATTAATCTTGTACCCTTGTCCCTTCAAATGCGATTGAAGGAAACAAGAGTTGCAACGAATGGCCTTTACGTCTGTCAGAGCAACGAGTAGGATGGATGGAGCCAAGTAGTAATAGATGCTCTGTGGTGGGGTTAAACTCTGCGGAGTAGTACTATTCTGTAGTTCGAAATGAGTCCTCCTGTCGTTAACAGCTTCTTCTATTGGTAAGAGAATTGAAGTGTAAATGTGCTGGCATTTCCAGTAGACAATTGAACGGAGGATGTGGAAATTGAAGACAAAAACCAATTGCTCAACATCATTGGTGATTGTTGTCCCCGATGGGAACAGATGGATGTTCGGATATCGAATAACCGACATTAGTTGCTGATTCACTTGCTACTACGAAAGAAGATCCTTTATGTCCGCGATGCTCACGGCGTCGTAATGGCATCGCGGAGATTCTTTTTCATGCCCGCAACACACTTCTATTCAAGAGGAGAGGGTACGTTGTAGTACTGCACCCGATACATACATGCAATCATAACTGCATTGTCGGACGCATCGCAGGAACTTGCCCCATTTTCTTATCACAGATGCTACGGTAATCCGCACTGTTTAGACCATTGCCTTCCTCTGCATCTGTTTTTCCTGGACAACATATAATCAGGTCCGTCCATTAGTCATTGTAAACCAATGGTCCTTGGGAGGAATTACTCCTTTCATCCCTTCCCCGACTAAAGCCAGTCTATTTGGTTGTTGCCTTTGGTGCAGACTTTATTTAGAGTCTCTCCCTCCAATCCACCAGGGCGTTTATCCACACAATAAACTAGTAAACAGAAATGCGCGCCGCACAGTAAACAGGGTTGGCGTATCCGAGATCCTTCAGGAGATATGAGGATGTATAGTCCACCCCCTTTGTTGTCTCGGACAGCCCCCGATGCTTGCATCCAAAGTCCACCGCGGCTCAAGCACTTTTCACAGAGCGAGAGTTGTCGCTTCTGACGAGCTGTGACAGTTGCTTTTCTGTGTTGGCTAAGAGGGAGTAAACTGAGTATGAAGAGAAGGAGGAAGATGGAGATTTGGGAGAAAAGACTCTTTCTTGGCTCATCTCAGGCGGCTCATGAGGCCGAGAGTGGTCAGAAAACAGCTGAAGGGCTTGGAAAAAAAGGATGTTTGTGGCAGTGATCACGTAGGTGCTTCAGAGGTAAATATGTCCGGTTTTGAAGTGCTGACCGCTGTCCAGTAAGCAGTCGTTCAATGGGTACTTGAGTAGACGTCAAGATGTTCATCCAGAAGCTCTTGTAATGGATATTTTCCAGGGTGGTAGGTATGTATGTATACCAGATGGGATGGTCATCCTCACATTTTGGTAAACAGCATGAACAACTTCGATCACTTCCGTGTGTCTCACGTGCGAAGTAGGAAAGGGTAAACGTATACCCACCCATATCATTCACTTCTTCCTTCTTGACTGTGCTTAGAGGATCATAAAACTATGCTCATACTCATCCTTAGTCGTTTGTCAGTCAGACTCTTGACTCCCCCGTACACAAGTCCTTGAAAGACATGAATACTACCCTCAACAACGTTCGAAGGACCCACTCAGACTTCCCTATTTAGCCCCATCCGAACGGGTCTGGCTGGGAATACTTTCAAATGTCTTTCGTGGAGGGAAATTTGAGCATCCCAGACGAATGGAAGATGGAAGACCAGTGCCGAAATCGCATTTAGGCGCGCGTGTTGGTATATCCGTTTAGTGCAAACTACTGCCACTGCAGTAAATCTGGCGTTCGTTCAGTCCCGTAGTCGAACCCGTCACGTGTGCGAAGCTAGTTCGGTGCAAAGTCCGGATGGATGGGTGGGCGATGAAAAAACAGCTGATGCGGCCAAGACACCACGCGTAGGACAACTTACACTCCCGATCTATTATCTGGGGGAAGCCTCTATTCTCACTGTGGGTACTCTCATTCATCATTGCCCACGCTCTAGTAGCTGGCTGAATTGAGAAACATGGCCCCGGACTTTGAGACTTAACGAAAATCTGATAAAGGGTAAACATGAGCTTGTGTCAACAATGCGGCTCTTCTCGCCCACCATGGTCCCTTCCTTGTTGGTTTGAAGTATCAACAGATGGGAATACTTTTAGGCGTTTGGGTCAACCTTGATTCATGATTCTTTCCTTTTGAACAACGAATGCAAAAAGTGACTGGAATTCCCAGGAGCGTCTATCCGTGAAGCATCCATCATTAATGCTTGTTATGGTTACTGGTGTCAGGAGAACATAAACACGAGGAGGCGATATATACACACAAATACCCACAACGTGCATAGGATATTGCGCACGCGAGGAATGCACAGTGTTTTTGGCAAGTCAGTTTATTGGGATGACGCAAGTAGTATGTATTTCTAATCCTCCTAATCTACTCCGATCAATCGTCTATGGGTACAGTTTATTTCTCTTACGTAAGCGCCCGGTCGTCTATTGGTCATAAAACATCGCACACACACAGAACTAAGCACAGATGATTCTCAAAAACAGACGTGAATAACCCCCGAGGACTCTTCTCCTATGATGGATGAGGAGTCTCTTGCCCTTCAAAACATAATCTCGATAGCGCCTTTAAAATCTTCGCTTCGCATGTTCGACATTTGAAGAACACAGCTAGACTTGTCCATACTAACAACTTGTTGACTTCATGAAAAGTCCTGGACTTCTCTTTCCTGACAGCACTCCTCAGGGAAGGAACCCCATTTACATTATTGTTTTGCGCCGAATGAGCTCGTCTTGAGAAAATGCTTAGTCGACATACACGGGGAAATGTTGCAGAACAGACACAATAAAGTAAATTAAAGAATTCTTAAGAGATGAGAAACTACAGTAACCGAAAGTTCCGCTTGAGACTCACCGATCGTGCAGATGCTCTCGAGGTCCTGTATTTGAACGTCGGCGTCCTCTGTCGTGGAGGGTGGCTGCGAGCGGCTGCGGCCCATCGACTTAGGAGACTGGAATACGGTAGTCTTCAGGGTCGTGCAGTATGTCATATAAAGGACAGGATTACGGTAACTGAGGAAGAGGAAGGCGCATGAACAATAGAGGAAGCCAGAAATAGCGGGAGTGCCGGAAACTTTTCCGAGATGGCTTTGAGAGATAATGCCTTCTCTCCCATAAGAAGAAGCAGGAGGGCTTTATTTCGGAAAGCAGACGAAGGAGAGAGACGTTTCCCAGGGATTTCCAAGTGCATTTGTATGCGGAATTTAGTAACAGTAGCAGCAGAGCGAAAGCAAAGGGTATGGGAAAGTGCGCAACTGAACTCATGGAATGTTCAACATCAAATATACATTCGGGGAAATACTCTTCTGGGAAAAAATCACAATGCATCTAAGATGTATGCGCTATGAAATTTTTCGGCCAGACTCTAGATTAAGTTGAGTAAGACGAGCGAACTATCATTATGAGGCTCATAACGAGAGAGAAATGAGTGAAAGACAGAAGTGTCATGGACCCTTGCGCCATAATAGTGAAATAGAAACTTGAGCCGAGCAAACGATGGCGCGTCTGTTAATTTCACCACTATGGCACAAGTGTCCATGTGTCTCTTGTCTTCCACTTGGAGAAAGAGGACATGGAACTTACACATCGATGGTAAAGTGCCAGTGTGCACTTGAGGACAGTGGTGCACGTATCCATGGTAGAAGACAGAATGAAAAGAAAAGGAAAGGCGGCCTACCGATTCTCTTTCTTCCTCATCCTCTTCCTCCTCTTCTTCTCCTTCTATCTCTTCATAGTCGTCAATTTCGGCAGACGAACTTTTCTCGCTCCTTAATGAGAAAGAATGCTGTTCTCCATGGACAATAGTCTATGGTCCTAATCACCTTTTCGACAATTTCATCTTTAGTTTTGACCCAGAGTAATGACTGAACGGAAGTGACATTTTCACCCTAATGACTTCTCTAGGGAACCCTGTATGCAACACCCTTACCTCTTTCTTCCATTATTGTTTGGGTCGAAGGTGAATGAGACAGAGCACTCCTCGGACGTTGATGACTCCTCCATGGAAATTGGTTTCTGAATCAGGGAATGACAAGGTTGCTTAATTGGAAAGTGACAGGGCACTTTAGCGGAACGACTATACGAAAAATGTAAGAGTTGCGTTGCCTGGGGAGTCAAGGAGATGAAATGTGCAACAAAAGGCATAAGCGAAGGAGATGGGGCCGAAACTACGAGGGGCGGGACTTATGTGATATAAGAGCATCGGGCAGAGATGGAAAGAGGCAGAGTAAACAAAGTGAACGAGGATCAAGGAGAGTGGTCAGAGGAAGTGAGAGAGTATGTGAAAATGAGAGAGTACAGAGAAAAGACGATGATTAGCAGTAAGTTGTATGTGTGTACACAGATAAGTGCGTGCATCACATCCGGGGGTACGAAGGTCGGGTGGCATATAAGTTTGCGAACGCTCCCATCTCCCTATCGGTTTTCAGACAGATGTTTGGGAGCAGACGGAATCGCGCTCTGCCGAACCGTCTGCGCTCTCCTCGGACTGAGCGCTCTATGGGTTACGGTATCCGGATATGTTGCACAGATCAGCAAGAGTAAGTGGATACTTGGCGCGGACAGACTTTGCACAGACACTGATAGTTTGGAAATAGACACAGGAGAGGTATGAGAACCTGAGAAAAGCACAAGTGGAATCAGTGTCTGGGACAAAAGTGAGCCCATCACATTCTATGCAACGAACACACGATGGGATCACATGGATAGGGAAGTGAGAGGGTATGAGAAGACACACTATTGAACTGTCTGGAACAACTGGGTAACAAAACAGTTACAGATGCGCACGTGAGACGAAGGAAGTTGATCGGTTCATGATATTGGCATGGTTGATAAAGAAATATTTCCGTTTTGTATATGAGAACTTGTATTATAACATCGCATGTCATTGTTCATGGACGAAAGAATGGAGAAAGGCACCGTCTAAAATACATATCTATGCAATAAAACGACAATAATTATTTATTTGCATGATGCTGACTCTTCATTTCTTGCAATTGAAGATGCAGATATGCAACACAACGGCAATAAATATGGGAGCATCCCCTCACCAGAGATAAGGGATTCAATTCAAACAGATTAATGAAAAATGCCCTGATGAAACAATTCTATGAGGTCAGGAACATGGAACAGCACTGCTTGGAACAAATGAGCAACATAACACTAATAAATATCTTGATGATACCCTTCTTTCAGTTTTCCGACTATCTGTACTTTAAAAATGTACAAATCACACTAACAATACCTTTGAGCTTAACTTTCAACAAGGCTGCAAACCAAGTCGACATCAGTGAAACAATATTCAACGACTCAATGAGATCGTTGTGAGACCAAACGGAACTGCAGTGTATGGAACATTTGTTCTAGAACGTGACAAGGTGAACATTGAGCAGTTAGCATATCGCATTGAGAGACAGATTCACGTATAGATTGCTATCACAAACAGAGTAAGATACAGCGATTGTGATCAGAAACATCTGGTACAAGTTAAGCACAACCTCGAAGCTAGACGTGAGCGAATGAGTGAAGTGCATTTACCAGTCAAGTAAATCTTGAAAAATTGACTTGTCCTAGTGCACATGAGCAACAGAATGAGAACAAGTAGACAGGAATATAGATTTCGTGATTCATTCAAATTCAACAAGTTTTCTTCAACAATGAAAGACATCTATGACTCAAGCTCACGCAGCGCGTGATAGCCGAACAATCACTTAGGCAACATCTTATCTTATCATCGATGTCCATCTTATCATTCGTTTTCTGTTGGATGAACGGGCGGAATCAGATGTCGCGTAGCATGAAAGAAAACAGTGCCATGTGAATTACATTCATGATTATGGCACTTGAGCCTATCAAAGACAAGCTCAAGTGTGTATTCCGCCATTATTGCGATGTCCATGGCCCTGCTTTCTTTCACCTCTTAGCATTTCGTTCGAGTTAAAATAATAAGGACTTCGGAATACAATACAACTAATAATAAGCTTCGCCGTTCCTGTATCTGTTCACAGAATTGGAAAAAATCAATCACTCTTTGGACGTGATTTGGAAATAGAAAAAGACAAAATAACGACCTGCAAAACATATTATGCAATCAAAGAACTTGTGAGTAAACACTACGGGAGCTAAATTTACGAAGCGGAAGGACAGTTCGCAATTACGTAGATGCTTATAAGCTTCTTATTTCGCTCTGATTGCTCTTCTCCTGTACTGTCGTGGTCTCGCTGCGTACTCATAGACCACAGTTCACAAGAGACTTGGGAGAAAGAATGCACCGTCATAACCTCATCATTCTCTGCTCAACCACCCTGCTGAGCACTTCTCTCTTAGGGCGGAAGGGACGGAAGGTCACAAGAGAATAGAGATGATGAGGAAAAAGAATGAAATGGCGACCAAGGAAGCGCATTCCTGGGCAACCGTTGCAAGCCGAGAACTTCCTTCCAGAAAAAAATGTGAACGTCAGAGGAAGAAGAGCTTCGATGTTCTCTAACAGAACACTAATACAAAGCGGGCAAAGAGTGATGCTCTTTTAATAAGCAAAGTTATTTTGCGAATCGTGAGATATGCATCGTGCTACGCTAAGATGAATGATATTTTCCAAAGACTTCTGAGCTTCGAAGAACGAGCTATTTTAAGAATTCTCTAATAGCACGGTTTCTGGTAAATGTGGGCGAGAACTGTATGACAAATGTCATCACCGTACTTCCGGTTGTCTTCTATCTGGAATAAGAACAAATTTTTCTCCGAGGAGAAGGAGGTCATAACTTGAATGAACGAGGCATCTATAAGATACAGTGGCCCTTCGATAAATGCGAGAACTCGATTTCTGTTCGTTCAAAGAAAACAGAGCCGAGGAATGGGACGCGCTCAGTAATATACGACAAGACAGAGTACGGTAGATATATGACGCCACCGTCTCTTGTTAGTTTCATTCTCCCACCTCGAATGAGAACGATGCCGCCTCGTGTAGAAGAAGCAAGGTTCGAGAGCCAAGTGAGCACGTTCATTGACTGCCATTCAATCACCATGGTTCATGTGCTAATCTCTTCTGTTTTCTCTCATTCTCCCTTTTCTCAATCCCCTTCAATCGCTTAGGGAGGATACCCGATGAGAGTGTGGGAGAACACCAGAGGAACAGGAGCTTCCTGACTATCCTCATCTCTCCTGAGTCTTTGTGCTTGAGCACCAGAGACCATTCTTCAGGAGAGACGAGAGAGCACCAGAGCAAGCGAGAGAGTGTGCAATCAGGAGACAGCAGGGAGAAGCAGAGAGACTCGTTCCTGGATACCTGGCGCCCATTAGTTTGAGCGCTCGTGCGCCCGAGCAGCAACGAGATATCCGGAGATGAGGGTAGAAATAAACCGCACATTTGCACCTTGATGGCGAAATGGACACACTGGCAGTAAATAATTTCATTCAGTATTTGAAATATGATTTTGAAAGCATGGCGAATAAAACTGTCACTACTATCTTTGAACCATGGCCCGAAAACGTAGGTCACAGTCAAGGCGAATATGCGCAGAATACTCTCTCATAATATTGAAACAACTGCTCAGAGTCCTACTGACTAAGTGAATAGATATAAAATGAGTGAAATTTTATTCGTCTCCCTATCCTTCATGTGCGGCGAATGCGCTAATTGTCCAATAAGATTTTTGCCGCAACCTGATCGAGGACCAATGGACATTTTCTTTGCTGAACTGCTTTGTTGTACTCGCAGATGGGGACTTGAAAAGACACGTATATTGTGGCTATTGTTGCAAACGACGTGAAGTCTGGGCAATATGAGTTGACACAGAGAGAGAGGGCCAATGGGAGCATATACGAAGGACTGAAGAAGTTTGGTTCGAGGATGGGCAATGAACAAGAAAAAAACTATGATGCACTAATCTATAAAGTAGTTAAAAATTCATTCTGGTCTTCATCTGGTCCTGAATCTGAGTTTGACTTCAAGCACACAGTTCGTCTAACAGAGAGAGTTTGTTGTGTCAATTTTTAATGGATAAAAATACTGCGTAACTGTTGAAATTGAAATTCACCCCAAGCTCTTTAATATTTCGTTGTTGCTTTTGTTTTCACGCGCTTCGTGTGCAAACATTTCTGGCCTCAAACAAATAAGTTTCTGAACGGGCGGGGGATATTGGATCTGGTCAGGCGCCGGTTGGGGAATCCAATATGATGATGCGATTGCCTGTTATAAAAACTGCTCTAGAGAAAGATGATGTTATTCCGTTCTCTGTATTTTTTCAAAGATGCAGCAATGCAATATTGCCACATTTTCAGTCGGTTCTAAGAATTTTGGTGGACTCTTTCTCTCGCATTTAGACTGTCAGTTTCTCTGCTCTTCGTCTGTAAAGTAAAGAGACAACCACAAAGTAGAGATTTGAGTGAGATAGATTCCCCATAAATTCGCGAAAAGAAGGAAGCAGAGCACAAATTTTGCGTACACAGAAACCGATTTGTTCTCGTGGACTATGGCCTCTTCTTCCTCCTCAAATGATGTTTAAAAGAGTGAGGGACAGAGGGAAAAGTCTTCAAGAGGATGAAGGACGACTTACACGATTTGAACAAAAATACAGGAAAAACCCCAAAAATATAACAAGATTTCTGTTTGATTTGGTCATAGTTGAGTATTTGTCTAAGGTTTCTGATGTTCTTATTGATGATAATCTTTCTGCCCAATAGATGCAGTAAAAGAGAAGATTGTCACAGGACACTTATGAAATGGCGATATCAGTTCTCCTGGACGAGGTATATGTATGTAAGCATTTTTCTGGATAATAACGCTAAATACTTTTTGCTGAGCTATGTACCTACGTTTCATGGCGCTAATAAAGTGACGTAAAATTGCAAAGCCTGGTCTGTCTGCATGAAGTGGTTCTATAGTAAATTAAAGAAACATTTTACAAAATTGTAATTTTTTGATTAGTTTTTTGCTTTGCGGGAGAACATAAAGACGAAATAGAAATCAACGGCAAGCCCTTTGTGAAGGAAATCAGGTGCCTAAGTACTCAAGTGATCGAGATTGTCGATCTCGTTCAAAGACCCGCCCGATCGGAGAATGTGTTAACAACTTCACCCACCAGACAGGAACGTGGGAATATGTAGTCGGCTCGTTTTTGCGCTTTGATTCCCTTCGCGTTCACATGTCACCTTGTCCCTTGGACTCTGAGAGGGAAGGGCAGGAAGAAAATGTAAAATCAATCTCAAAGCTTTTTTTCGCATTAATAGAACAATTAATGGAGTTGAAATTCACCCGGTCGAAATAACTGTTTCATGTAGCATACATTTGCAAGCGTTAAATAAAATCCTCTAACATTTCATGTATGAAACACGCTGATTGCTAGAAGGGATTGCTATTATCAATAAATGCGCGAAACAGATTATAATTAGGGTGGGGAAAGGCAGCGAAAGTACATTTTTCATTCGTCTGATTCACTCGGAGCCGTGGTCTCTCTCTCGCGATGAACAACCGCTCTGAGTGAATCAGACGAATGAAAAATGTACTTTCACTGCCTTTCCCCACCTTAATTATAAATGAAAAGTACAAAGCATGTGATTCGAGGTTGCGTCACCAGAAGGAAGTACAGAATCGGCGCTCTTTGAGAGTGTTTGGAGAACAGGGAGCAGATCGGGGAAACAAAGAATTCCTATGTTTTCCCATACTCTCTTCTGAACTGTCATCCCTTCTCCATGATAGATGGTAGGAGAGACGGAATTGAAAGAAGGATATGCCGACGGATCGGTATTGTCAATGTTCGTGCATTGTTGTTTCAACCCCGTCACTTCTGATTGATGATGGGGAGAGAAGAAAAATAGTGCGCTTAGCTGTTCTTTCTGTCAGCAGTTATGACGGGTGATTCAACCATATTCTCCCGAGTTGCTACGTCCTGAAGGGATAAAGACGGGGTGAATGACAGCTGCGCCTTGGACATTTGCGACATAATGGTGAAATGAACAGCGCCATCATTTTCGTCATTGTCACGTCGCAAGTATCCATTTCACAATTATGGCGCAAATATCCATGTGTGCTCTTGTCCTTTACCGATAAAGCCGACGGTTCAAAAGAGATTGCGAATGCGAGAATCACCTTTTGAGGCCAAGAAACTATCATTCCACTCTCCCCATTCCCCTCTATCAGTAGTAGTTGTCCTCTACTATAGGAAGACGATCTTAGTCAGGATTCACAGATAGGTGGTTTTAGCAGAATCACTGCAGATACACTGTTGTCTCATTCTTCCCAACTCCATATTTTTTTTGATTGACTCACCCCCAACAAATTTGGGGGGGGGGGCGACCCATTGTTTTCCCTAAAAATTTCAAATTCATATTCAAATGGATGAGAAATTGGTCGAGATGAAGTAGTATGAAGATCGGAAGATTAAACTACAGAAACTGACCCTCCTTTAGAGAGGCATACGTTGAATACAAATACTGGAATAAATAGGAAATGGGTAAAAACAACTGAGAAAAGAGAGAAATGATATATGATGATGGAGGACGCTATGTGACGGTGATGAGAGGAGAAAATGGAGCAATGGTAAATTGCCCGCGAAAGGAAAATGTGAATGAGTCAGAATTTGAAGATTGGAATTCAAAAAAGCTCAACAAGAGCAGAAATAAAGCGACGTGACCGCATTTTTAAACGGCATGTAAAGAAGGAAGTATAGTGTGAAAAATGATGAGCGAAGGTGTGTTGCATCAGAAAAATGATTTGATGATGGGAGCGAAATTGGAAAAGATGAAAATTAAAAGGAGGGGAAGAGTGTTTGGAGCATGATTTCGCGTGAATAAGGAAGGAAGGGAAGGAAATATGGTGTGTCAACTGTGATCATTTTTGGAAGATCTTTTTTTCATTTTTGGAATGGAACGCATCCGGTTTATGAACATAAAATGAAGTTGGAATCATTCCAAAATGGCGAGGAATGTTTTATCGAACATGTGAAACATATGTGCCATCCCTTTACTAAATGTCTGTCTCCCTTTGCAGACTTTGCAGAAGCAAAGTTCTCTGTCGGAAAGGAGAGAAAACTTGCAGGGGATATGTTTCAGTACGTCACACTAATCTATTTGTTGAGCATATGCTCCCAGTTCAAGTACCACTGATAGGCTTCCCTGATTGTTCAGAACAAACTACTTTTGAATAGAAAAGTGGAGAGTCACTTTTAGCCCTCATCGGGTTGGATCAGAAAAGAGACTGGAGCAATCATCGCTAGTTGAGATTTCGCATTTGTTTGATATTCTGACGATTTCGTTGGTGACAAACAAACCCGTTTATTTATGTAAATGACGAAATGAATGTTCTCTGAGTATCATATTCTGCACCCTGATGTCAAGTTTCAGTTTGAACACGAGGGCTTATTGTTAGTACTTGAATGTCATCTATTTTGCACGAACGCGGGCACGAATGTTTAGTCCGAATTTCGTTTTATCAATGACGGAAATAAAAAAATGCGTGTCAGAATCATATGTGAATGCAGCATTAGCAGCTCCTTTATGCGTTAATTCTGCATTCTTTTATGCAGCACTTACACATAGAAAAGAAGTACCAAGCGTTACTTCATGTACGTTTATTCCTTGTTCCTGTTTTCGCTGATGACGAATCCTGTGCGGGTGGGGAAAATGACGAAGTCTATGTTTTCTTACGTTTTGCATGATTCGGAAAAGCATGAAGAAATCACGCAGTTGTACCAATATGTTAGTCTATCACGAGAATATTAGCGGTGATTCTGGGAAAATTTGTGGTCCATTAATCTCGTCTGAGTTAAGGGAGCTAAATGTTTCTGATTTTCATTTGAATCTTCTCAAATTCGGGTGTTCATAACCTGAAGTGGCGTACATTTTGCTAGGGGGCTAGTTCTTCGAAAGGGAGAGGGTCATGAGGTCAAGAATCGAGATATAACAACTCATTGTCGGATTTGACTCCTTGTTCAATGGTTTTGCTATCCATGAATAATCCACCAATGACTGCCAGCGCGATCTTCAGGGGAGATTGGGAAATAAATATAAATAATTGCTAGTCCTCAATGAAGAATCATCATTTTTCTCTTCAGAATTGTCATTTCTAAAGGACCAAACGCCAGATGGGAAACTGCTGATTGGTAAAATGTTGATCGATGCTGCAGCAGTGATGAAACACCGAATCACAATTCATCACAAATAATGCATCAGCTTCGAACAAGGTAAAACGTAATGCGGTTAAATATTATGAATCACCCGTGCGATGAAAAATGCAATCAGCTTGCGAGAAATATTAGTGCCTATAATGGAATTCGATGGCATCTCAAATTACTTTTGACAATTTTAATCAAAATCTTTGACTGAAAAGGCGGAATATTCGTCATTGCAACGTGACGATGACATTCTGTTCAGATATAGGCTAATAATGCAAAGATGGATGTATATTAACGCTGGAAATCAACCCGGCGCTTTATTTAATCAAATCCCACCGAGAACTGCATCAGAATTCTTAGAATGTGAAAGGTGATGGGTACCCTTCACAATTAAGAAAGTGGACACAAGTACTAAAAAGACAATCTGTGAATGGTTGTAATTATTTTCTATTTTAGAAAAGGATCGTCTGAGAACAAATTGCTCTGACGACTCTTTCCACAGTTTATGACGGCCATGTGACGTACTTCACTGATGCCCTGCTTACGTAGACGAATAATATTTGATAATATTTGCAGACATCTCAGGAAAAATTCTGAGCACTTGATTGTCTAATTCAGCCTCATTTGTCTTTTCGTTCGTATCACTTTTATTATTTTTGGAATTGCCAAAGGAATCTGAATTGGTCGGACCATATATTTCCGGGTTTATCACGTTCCTGTGACGTAATTGGTCCTGAAATAGCTACTTGCGTTGAAACCGGATGTTACCGTGTGAATACTTCATGTTCTGGCTATAAACACGTTGTGCTCCTAAGGACAAATTATTTTGGCGTTTCTTCTAAGTCAGCCCATTGGCTACCACCCACTAACTATATTTTTGTTATTTGTCCCTTCTTTGGAGCGCGCAGTCTTTCTATTTGAGGAAGACCATATCCGAAAATAGTGACTGGCGTAAATGAAGGATACTGCGATGAGAGTAATTACACTCCACGTATTCGTTCTTTCTACTAGAACCCCATGTCTTGTGTCATTTTCGCATTATATGTTCTGTATATAAGACCGTGACAACTAAAATTTTTAGAACATTTTCATTTTCATTATCGTTTTTCTTAATTTTTGACGAAAGTAATCTATATTTACCTGA